>CAJHQP010001082.1:0-132812 GCA_905132765.1 Moricandia arvensis
ATGTAATGAAGTTATGTACTTTTTTTTGTTGAATATTATTCTCTCTCTTTCAAATTAAATGTTGTTTTAAGTTTTTTTTTAACACTATTAAAAAATAGTTAAGTGGGGGTTATTGTTATTGCATTTAATGAATTTGAAAATCTAAACTAAATCAAGTGTTATTGGTTCTATGATTTTAAAATTCATATTGAAATCATGTGTTATTGGTTTTATGATTTATAAATTCCAATTTAAATCAAGTGTTATTCAATCATCCGGATTTACTAATGGATTTGATTTCATAATAGATTTGCATAGATTTCTTTGTTAAAAATATAAAGACTCAAATTCGAGGGAAAACCTCTGGATTTGTAATACAAATTAAAATTCATATGTTAGATTTAAAAATCAATATATTTTACATTGATTTGTAAATACTATATGGATTTCTAAATACTCTAAAGTACATGAACCAATAACGCCTCCTAAGGCGGGTTAGAATCAAACAAGAATGCTCCTAACATTAGCTTTGTTGTTATTCAATTACTAACATCCTATGGTACTTATTAATCTAATTAGGAGCAAAAATGATAAATCAGTGTAAAATTGTATTGAAATAAAAACAAAATTTATTTTACAAGGAGGAAAAATGTTTTTTTATTGATTTACCTATCTTTCCATGTGCTTCAGAAACAATTACTCAATTGTGTAATGGTTTGACCAACAAAAGAAAACACTAAAAATAAGTTAAATTACAAAAGGAAAAAGCATATTTTATGGATTCATAGAGTGGATACAGAGGTGTCACGTGTATATCCACGTGCTGTTATATGGAACGTGTGAGACAGTCAGGCACATAATGAGAGAGATATAAACATACAAATCTGTGAAGAATGAAGCCAAAAGCTGAGACTCACAGTCATGCACGTCACATGTGGTCTGAAAGTTAAAAACATCTGGCCATGTCGCTTTTAAAATTTACCACAGTTATTTTTATTTCAGTTTGTACTTTATTTTAAAGTACTTATGTTTTTGTAGCTAGAGAAAATAGCTACTGAATGATGAGTATTATTACTTCAATAGATACGTTGACAATGACATGTTTCAAGTAGGACTTTTTGTATGGACCATACTGTATGATCTTTGTTAAATAGATCACAAAACTAGTCTTAAACAAGAAGATGAAACATCTCTGTTAGCTAATTCAATCATATTCATTACAAGTCATTTCTTTATAAGCAACAAATGAATAGATGTTTAACCAATAATCATAGCTCCAAAGAACAATTAAACAAAACATATTGAAGTTGTTCAAAAAGAAAACATGTATGAATAAAAAGAAGACGAAGTTGTAGTTTCCTTCACCCTTTGATCTGCAAGTTTCTCATTTGGGACTCTACATTATCTGTTTTTTTCTGTGTACTTACTACATTCATCCATGGATGGTCCAAGCACTGCCGAGCAGAGGACTAAGAAACTCTGCAAACTCCTTTGCTTATGCTTCCGGAAGCTTGTACTTATCCACCAGTAAACGATCAAGTGGCCAATACTTCAACCGCCGGATCCTCTTTAGATCACCATGCCTGTCAAAGTAGTCTTTAGACCTCGCACCAATAGCAATCTCCTCAATCAAATCATGTCAAGAACCGAGCAAAAGAAACATAAAAGCAAAAGAGAGAATCAGAGGTCATGTTCAACTAGAAAAATTCTGGCTATTGTGTCAAAGGTCTCAATTTGAGTAAGGATCAAGACTAATATTACATGTTGTGGTTTTGGATAAGATTAGGGGCTTCTGTCTCGAATCTCTTAATATTCCTAGGAGTTCCATCATAAGAGCAAGATGATCCTCGTCTTCTCCATAACCATTCCCCTCTTTAGGAGCAAACAACATATCACCAGTGACAAGCGAAAGCCGTGCAACCAAAAGACCACATATCAACAGAGAAAGAGTATCCTGACTTTAGTATCACGAGCTCTATACTGTCTAGTTTGTATCTCTTCCGCAAACTGTTTATCATCCCAACAAGCGTTACCAAAGTCAACCACTTTGCATCTCATATCAATCCCATCAAGACTCCTCTCCGTTTTTTTTCGGATATTAACTAGCTTTTTTTGTTTTACTATTCGCCACGACCCGTAAATATCCAAACTAAAATTTTATAGGTTCTATATGGATACTCTAACCCGACTCCGATACCTAAATGCACTGGCCTAGTCATAACCTTAAGACTAGTCAATATTGCATCACTGAGATTCATGTTTCTATATGATCTCAGATCACACTGTTCCTTCAAATCACTAACCTTTGAAAACACACTAGTCACAATTCTCTGAAAGTTGAAATTACTAACAGAAGCCGAATAAGAAGAAGAAAAGCAGAAGAACATAATACAAGCTAAACTGCATCCATGAGAGCAGAGTGTGCTCTGTTAAGCTAAAGGAATCAACTCTATATTACTCTTAACGATCCAAATTATTATAGCATCACTCTTCAAACGATCAAAGCGACAACATTCCAGAACAAAGTGAATCTCAACTTAGATTCCATAACGACGATTGCAAAAGCTTTGGAGCTCAACTATTCATCAAAACACGCCAAGAAAACAGAGTACACAGAGTAAACAGAGCAATTTAACATGTTTATTAGATAACACAAAAGAACATTTCTAATAATCACTCCGAATCCTGAACAATCTTGATCCCCATGGAGTTAGCAGTACCAATAATCGACTTACAAATAGACTCCATAGATTCACAGTCTAAACTTCATACATGAGAACAGAGTGCTCTGTATCTAAAGGAACCAACTTTGGAGCTCGACGATCAAAGAGACAACATTCCACAACAAAACTGAATCTCAGTTTCAATCTCTACTTAGATTCGTAATGATAATTGCAAAGTTTGGAGATCAACTATCCATTGAAACAGAGCAAGAAAACAGAGTAAGAAAACAGAGTAAACAGAGCAATTTAACATTCATGCTTATTAGAGAAGAACATTTCGAATAAATCACTCGAGATCCTGAACAATCTTGATCCCCATGGAGTTAGCAGTCCCAATAATCGACTTACAAATCGACTCCAACGGCATATACTGACAAAACGGATCCGTCTGCTTCACCTTCGCAATCTCATACACGTGTCTCACGGATAACGTCGTCACCGTCAAGTGCCCAGGACGCGTGCTCCCTTTATCAACCCCCGCGGCTTTCTTGATGTACCACGACACGGACGGAGACTTGACGGTGAACTCGAACGAGTTGTCCTTGTACGCCGTTATCTTAACGGCCATAGGAGTGTCGGGTTTGTACTTTTGCGTCCTGGCGTTGAAGTCCTTGCAGAAGGCCATCAGGTTTAGCCTGTACTGTCCTAACGCGGGCCCCACGGGAGGTGCTGGCTTTGCTCCTCCGGCTGGGACTGTTAGTTTGATTGTTGCTGCTACGGCTCGCCGTGTCGCGATGTCCTTCGCAGCCGCCGCCATTGGTTTGGATCGTGAAAGAGCTAGCTTCCTTCTTTGGGAGGGTTCGAGGGTTTTAGAAGGTGTAGGAGTTGGGCCTTTACTTGGGCTCACTGATCTTATATTAATAATAATGTCTTGGACTGGGCTAGACAAAATGTTTACAATTCATTTTGATATTCATAACTCTACGAAAAAGAACAAATGCTAATAAATAATAGAGCCGACACCTAAAAAAAGATTTTTTGTCACAAAAATAACTTTTAAGGAAAAAACTGACAAAAATAACCTTTATAGGATGGAATTTTTGGGGAAAATATACGTTTATACCCCTTGGGTTAACTAATTCGGACTTAGGGTTTAGAATTATGGGGTGGGGTTTTGGGGGTGAAGTTTAAAATTGAAAAAATAAATAAAAAATATTATTTTTTTCTTTAAAAAAGATCTAGTTTGGTCATTTTTATTTTTGAAGGTTATTTTGTGACAAAAACTTCAAAAGGTGTTATTTGAGAGATTTTCCCTAAATAATATTTTTAAAAATGAAACAAATCACAAATTTTAGTATTTTTAAAAACAAATTTCCGATTTGATTCGTTGTATGTATATATATACATATATTTATAGGATAATATATATTGGTGATTACATTGATTAGGTTTGGGCGTTCGAGGGTTTCGTCGATTTCGGTTCGGTTGATTCAAATTTTTAAATTTTCGGTATTATACTCATAAGTTCCATTCGAGTTTCGGTTCATTCCTTCCGGTTTCAGTTCGAATCGGATTGTAACGAATATTTAGAATCATCCAAAAAACTATTTTTAAAATTTCAAAAAATGATAAAAGTCAAAATATATAAATTAGTTAAACATCTTTATTAACTACAAAAATATTTTAAATATTTTAACATATATAAAATTTTAATATATTTAATTAATTTTAGATATTTTTGAATCTTATTTCGGATTTCGGTTTGGTTGAGATTAATACTAAACTCCAAAATACTAAACTCCAAAATACTAAACTCATAAGTCTTGTTCAAATATTTTTGTATAACTGTTCGAATTCAGTTTGATTTTTTCGGTTCGGGTTTAGGTAGAATTTCGGGTTGGGGTAAAAACCCCTGGGCCTAGCATTGATCGTTTTGTGGCGTCTTGTATATAAATGTTGACATTAATGTTTCCATGGACCCAAAAGTCAACACAAGTTTGCGCACCGAGAGTGACATGAATCTTGCGTTGTAAACATGGAGACATAATAGAGTACACGTAACAAACATGAGGCATGAGTTTGACTCGTTGTTCAACTCTTTTGAGTCTCAAGTTGGTTTTATGGGCTTTTAGATTTGTCAACCTTCGCTACTTCAACAAAGTGTCCTAAAGGAGCAAAGCTACCATTCCTCTTATCATTTGAATTTTGAATTCAAATTTGATAAAATGAGTAAGTTATATCTGCAATCGAATGGACTATCATTTTATGTCAGAATATAAAATCTACGAGTTGTATTGGTCCTTGTCCATATACATAAATAAAATTTAAGCACACGCATACTAGCTAATGTGTAAACTTAAACCTTATGGATTAGTGTGAGTTTAATTTGTAGCCTGTAGCGATTGCGGTTACGTTTGATATTATTTTATTTCGGTTGGATCGAATGTTTTTGATACAATGATACTAGTAGAATATTTTAACCTGAAGTTGAGAACTAGTATTTTTCATCACACAATAATAATAAATAAATAAAGAAACCACTGAGATTTGAACAAAAAAAAAAAAAAAAAAAAAACCACTGAGAAATAATATGATAAAAGGATAACATATATAGAGCATCTTTGCGTGTGTGTGTGTGAAAACAAACAACACACCATTTTAAATAAACCTTAAAGGAGGCGTTATCCAAAACTATGGATTATTATTGATTCTCCCATCTCCATTATTGTTTGTTTTCTTAATTTTTGTTTTCTTAATTTTTGTTCCGGTGTGCTGCGAATGTCTTCTTGTTTTAGCTATTGGGTTTATAATAACTCGGTTTGCTTTTTCACTTTTGTGGTTCCATAAGACTCACATCACACGTATTCTCACCAAAGACTTTTAGACCAACTCCATTGGAGGTCCTTAGGAGGGGTACTTAACCAAAAGTGGTGGTGGGCTCCACCACTTTTGTTAAGAACATGTTCTAAAAACCCTAATTTAAGGAGCGGTCCTTACACTGTTTCGTGGGTCCAACTGACACGTGGCGGTCCACGATTGGTTAGTTTTTAAATTTTTTTTTTTAAAAAAAAAAATCAAAAAAAAAAAAGTTAAGGACCCGATGGAGGTGCTCTTGTTCCATTCCTCCGAAGTGTACATCTCTTTTCAAACTTGTTATTATTCTCCTATGTTCCATCCATCTTTTTCTATAGCCCACAAGACCGTGTTCCTGGTGATAGCTCGGCTTACAATTATTTTTGCTAGTTCTAAATGATTTTTTTATCAAAAAATCTTTTTTAATGAAAAGTTTATCAACCGTTGGTTTGAATTGATAAAAACTTCTGTTGTTTTTTTTGTTTTTTTTGTTTTTTATAAACCAAAGCAAAATAAAATATAAATTGCAACCACGTTTCTAATTAACATGGCCGTTCATGCTATAATGTAACATAGTATTACGTTTGAAAGGACACGTAGATCCATTTTAGAGATTCTGAAACTTGATTGTATCATTATCAAGATCCCACCTACATCTAGACACACAATCCAAAATATATTACTGATCTAAACCATGACTCTCTCAAGTAATAAATTCACTTTATCTAAACTTAAAATTGTTATCTCTAAGAGTCGAGCGACTATAAACTAATACATTGGTGAATATTATTATTAGATCATTTCTTTGATGCAAAATTAACAGCTACATTCTCAAATATTGGAGATAAATTTTAAAGAGAACTAGATAATGTTGCAGGAACTGAATTTGAAATTTAGTATTTTAAGTTGAAACATCTTTTAATACAGAGTATTATTATTTATATTAAAAATTTCAATAGTTAACTTTATATACTGAATAGAAAAGAATAAATGTCCTCCTATCTTCCAAGGAACCTTTGAAATTTAATTCAGTGAATCCAAATTTAGAACCAGGTGTCTACAATTCCATTTACCTCAGTCTTTTGCCTTTTGTTTTGAAGAAAAATAAAAAGGAATCGAAGATAGGTTTAGGTAAGAAAGTGATTTATACTTACATAACTTTTGATAATGAGTTCTTCAAACTAACCTTTAGGGCATGCGCAGTGGGAAGTTCTTTCACAAATTCTGAGCAAATATAAAAATATGAAAAATCTTAAAAGGAAGAAAGAGAAAGTAAAAAGGAAGAGAGAAGAGAATGATCGATTCGTGATGAAGGTATGTATCAGTAGTTGGTTCTACAAGTGTCTCTTTATTAGAGGTTCAAGTGACTTTGAAAAGTCTAAAGAATAAAATAATATTTTTGAGAAACTGAACTTTTTTGTACCAATGCAGATGGCCTAAAGAGTGCCCACACGGCCACACCTACCCATCTTTTTCTCTTCTTAGTTTCTTAATAACATACGGCAATTTGATTATTATTATATAATAAAGGGAATGATTTGGTATTATGATTACGATAATTCCAAATCTAGTTTTTATCTATAAGGATTTTATAGGATATTAATTTGAACTGTCGTATCTATATAGACGCATGCTTCAACTTGATTTGGATATTTTAGATATTTTGTCCATCTAGTAATTTTTAGAAGATAAACTCGTAACAAGTTATATATTTCTCGTTTTTGTAAAATAACATAATTGTGTTTTTCTGACAGAACCATAAGTTCTTTATTTTTATTTTTATTTGATAATTCGATATTTTCTGTTTTCCTAATCTATAAATAAATATTGCCAATCAAAATTTCCAGATAAAACATCAATTTTTAATATACTGCAATGGTATTTATAAAAAAAAAGGAAAAAGCAAGCAACAATTTAAGAAAATGAAGGAAAAAATATGTTTGGCTTTATGGATACTTCAATCTCATTTTCTTATTTTCGTAAAGTTGTTTCTCTATTCATACAAACTTTTTCCGCCGATATGACATGAATATATTTTATTTTTCAACAATTTATGAAAATCAAAGAAAAATATGTTTGGCTTTATGGATACTTCAATTTTCATTTTCTTATTTTCGTAAAGTTTTTTTTCTATTCATACAAACTTTTTCAGCCGATATTGACATGAATATAATAATTATTTTATTTATCCACTTTAATTATATGCAACTGGGCATATGTATTATGCATATAAGTAAGATGTGTATGTGTATGTCTCTATTATTATCTAACTAGTTCTCACATTCTACTTCCTCTCTAAGCAACAACAAGTCTTCCTCTGTCTTCACATTCTCTCTTTCTCTTCATACAACATGACTCGCTCCTCTAGATTCCTCGGCTCAGCCACGGCGCCGCCGCCACCGCCGGGAGAAATCCTCGCCGCGGAAACCGACATGGTTGTGATCCTCTCAGCTCTCCTCTGCGCTCTCATATGCGTAGCCGGCCTAGCCGCCATAGCTCGCTGCGCCTGGCTCCGCCGCCTCACCGGCGTTTCCTCCGCCGTAGGTGAATCTCCGCCGCCGAACAAAGGTCTCAAGAAAAAAGCGCTCCATTCTCTCCCTAAGTCCACCTTCACCGCCGCCGGAGACTCGCCGAGCTCCTCCGCCGGAGACGGTGACGGAGACTCAACCACCGAGTGCGCCATATGCTTGACGGAGTTTACAGACGGAGAAGAGATCAGGATATTGCCGCTGTGTAGCCATGCCTTCCACGTGGCGTGCATAGACAAATGGTTGAGTTCTAGGTCGTCGTGTCCTTCTTGTCGCCGTGTTTTGGCTCCGGTGAAGTGTGACCGGTGTGGACACCGTGCTTCCACGGCGGAGGAGGGTCAGAGTAAAGATGAGCGTTCTCCTCCTCCTAATCACCAACATCCTTCACAGTTCATTGTTCCTGCTTTTCTTCCGTAACGTTCTTTATTTTTATAATGTGGCGAATAATTATCGGCATGATTAGAGACAAAGTAAAGTATTAATTAACTATGGATTAGGAATCTTTTAGTTTACTTTTTGTTCTTTATCTACTCTTTGTAAGACTGTAACACTTGTTCTGAATCTCAATCAGATGGAGTTTCGAACTTCGAGATGTTAATTGCTTTCCCATATACTCACAAATCGCTTTGTAATATGATTTTTAAAATATATTTGAATTTTGAACCCCCCCAAATATATTTGAATTTTGAACCCCCCAAAAATATTAAAATTTGATTTAATTGATTGGACAACATGCCGCACTGAGAAAATAGCCATGTGAACCCGTTTGTGAACTAAACCCCAAAAGGAATAAAGCCACAATTAAAAAGTTAGAACTGGAAAGTAGTATACATTTTCTTTAATTTCCTTGTAATTTTTGTAAAATTTCTAGCAAATGATTGGTCGTTTATTTTTATTTTTTCCCACTGTCGACATTAACTGAATTTAGTTTCAGTTGTGCACCTAAAATTATCTCAATTAAAAAAGTTAAAAATGTAACGGCACAAGTAAATACTAATCAACCAGCAATTGTTTTGTTTTATAGTAAGCAAAACTTGTAAAACATAAGTTCAATTAGTGTGTAAGACAAAGTAGCGATTACAAATTTCCAATAGCTAAAGTAATTTTCATGTTACCACATTATTGACATTATTATTTATTTTTATTTTTATTAAAAAATATTTTCATAAATATTTTTTTATTAAAAGATAGAATATTATTAAATAAATTAAAATATTAAATTGCATATTCTAAAACTTTATCATATCCGTCAACTCTAAATCCTAAATTTTATATTAATTAACTATAAGGTTATAAATGTTTTTATTTTATTTAAAAAATGAAAAGAAAAATGATTAACCTAAAGATAAAAATAGTAACAGAAATATGTTATTTTTGACGAGTTTCCAATAATTAACTAGTTAATTGAAGATTATGCAAATTGGATCAATAATTTACGATGAAATGTGTGTGTGTTCAAAAGTCTTCCTTAATTTCAGTCGTAAGTCAAAGAAAGCGTGTATGGGGTCGCATTATCATTTATCCGCAAATATGGAATGACTCACTCTCATTCAATCCGGATGGGCACGAAGACTATAGACTTACTTTATAGTTTATATGCAGCCATATATTCCAATTAATATATAGAATTATATATATATAAGAAGATTATAGAGTTAAATTTTGTATGAAATACGTTAGTAGTTTAAAATAAATAGGCCATAACATATATATTACTTTTAAAAGTGTTCCTCATTGTTATTGAAAGCTTACTTAGGTAGGCTAAGTGGTAAAATAATTAGACAAACAAAGATCAAATGGTTCTTATTTTTCACGTTCTCCCAAAAAACACACAACCTTGTGATGTTAAAGCATTATCTAACTCTTAACAGTCCTACGAATTGATCACATGAATATAAGTCACAATGTGTTTATTATTTCTTTTCATGTCCTACAAAGTTGTGTGTATTCATTTTGTAAAAATCATCACATTTAGCAAAATATCTCAGAAACACTCCAACTTGAAACAAACATAAATTGATTAAATTTGTTCGGTCTCTTTCACAACTGTAGCAACTCAACTTTTTCCTTACATTTTCAATTAATTTTTGGATTCATCTATTTATTCATCTATTTATTATTGGAGGGTTCATAGAAAATTTTGGTTATTTTGTAATGCAAGTTGATGATGATATACTAATGCAACAAACACTTTATTGATCTAGAAAATATCTCAAAATATCTACAAAACACTCCACGTGAAACAAATATAAATTGATTAATTTTGTTAGGTTTTATTCACCACTCTAGCAATTCAACTTCTCTTCCTTACATTTTAATTCTGTGATATGTTAATTTTGTTAGGTCCATTTTCACCATTATAGTAACTCAATTATTAACTTCATACTTATAAATTCACATAATTGTCTTCGGAGAAATAGCTAAACTAACAATGTCATGTTCTGTTATTAGGAAAAATAAAGTGATAAAAGGGGAAAAAGTGGAATGAATATTTGAAGCAAAACGATAAACGCACCACCAAACTTATATACACTAGAAACGCATGACAAGCCCAAGTATCATCCACCTTTCAGTTTCACTCAATGGAATCTTATACCTTATCTCTTTCACTTTCTTTTTTCTCCAAATGTTTATTATATAAACACCCAAGAGGCAAAAACAGTGAAACAAGATTTCGGCCAACACTTTTTCATCATTTAACTTTCGCTTTTTAATTTTTGTCATCTTCAATATAGTTCAAGCTTATCCAACTTTTACTATTTTCTAGTTTAAGACCGAACGTATTCACATTCTTTGGTAAACATTCCTCAAATATCTAGGCAAATACGTTTATTAGTTTCAGTTTGATGAGAGTCACTAGGTTTACGTTGAGTTCATTGCATGTTTTGAAATTATTGAGCGCTTGGTATTATGACAATCCTGTTTTAAAAAAGATTATTAGACATAAAATATTCCAAATCGAAAATTATAGATCATCCTTAGTAATATATAAGATAGATAGACTGATCCACTTATCACCAATTGGTTTAGGTTGAAAGCTTATATTGATTAACATGGTATCAAAGCCTCTGATCTATAAATTCCAACCCGATCCTTTTCGATCTGTCCAAAAAATACCTATTATCTTTGTCAGAACATTTTAAAATTAACATTCAAAAAACATCATCTCACGTGAGTGTATTAGGAAGAATGATTTCACATCGAAAGCTAAAAAGAATATTAACTAATATATAAGATAGATGAGACACTCTATTTATCACCAATTGATTTTATGTTTGAAACCCATCTTACTTAACAAGTTCTACGATGTGAGAAAATAACAAATAAGAACATTGAAAAAGTAGATGAATATAAGTTTTTCTTTGGTTTTGTTAACTTCAAACTCAAGTAGTCCCTCGCACTTTTTCGCTAAACACATAGTCGTTTAGTTGTTAGCATGTGTCTAGTGTAAAGTGAAGTTTTGCTTTCACGAATGTTTTCTTCTTAGATGGATGCTTTCACGAATATATAAATCCAATCAGCTAAGTAATCAAGAAGAATCAAAGAGAGTTTAGATAGAGAGGGTGGTCCTAGGTTTAAAGTATATGATGAAAAATAAGTATATATTTCTATTTTTAAATTAAATATTATCATTTCATTATAAGTACTTTCCTCCTAACTATCTTTTGTCCTATGGTCAAAAAGAGATACAGTTCAAAGATTCACTTATTCATCTCTATGACTTTAATCTTCCCTAACCCTTTCCTACTACTTTTCAGTGTTCACATTATATTTGTCCCTTTAATTCACTAGTTCACCTTCACTTTCTACCAGCCCCATCATGGCAAATCATAATACCAAATTTAGAATATAAATTTTTCAAAATTTTAAGTTCTCACTATCCTCTTCTGCTTTCATAATTAAAAGCTACAATTTAGTTTGGAGTGAATGTTCATAATCAAGTTCGGAAAACGAACCAAAATTGGGTTCAAACGATTTATTTATCTGATGTTTAGCATAAGTTGCATATAATATTTGTTCTAAGAGGATACAAAATGAAATAGACTGAGATCAGTAAAATTGATATGTACATGTTGCCCTCTATATATTGAAATTTATTAATGATAACAAATTTTTTTTTTGTTGATCCGGAATATCCGGCAGACCGAAATCCAACCGATTAATCACCTGAAACATACGCGAGACAAATTTGGTTGCTCGTAAATAGAATTAGATACCTTTTTCGCACGACTATATAAATAGGTAGAGTGGAGTTTCAAACCCGAATCTCTTAAGAGCTTTCCAAGCCACCTTCACCACACGATCACGCCTGCGTGGTTTGATAATAAATAATCTTGATACTTAAAATATACAAAAACACAAAGAACAAAAGAGTGGAAGTGAATAAAAAATTACTTACCAGAAATAGTCATTTTTCAGAAGTAAAAAGTAATTTTTAAATCATGGAAAGGGAGAAGATAATAACGTTGAAGTATGATTGGCAATCTGCAACTTTTGGTGGTATGCTCGAATCAATGAAAATATATTTTATAAGGTCTTATAGATAGTTTAGCACATAGTTTTGTTATTTTTGTATCTCGTGTTACTTTTTATTTTTCACAGGAAGAAAGAATGTGCTGGTTTTGATGATCCAAAGAGCATGGCGAGTAGGGACCGCTTAAAGGGTCCTTTGTAGCAGTATCTTGACACTTATAGACCTCATTTCATATTGATAGCAAATGCTTTTAGCAGGCTATGGCCCAATATAGACGAACAAAAGCTGTGTATGGCTTACTGCATTATTGATTTTTTTTTCAATATTGCACTTATTGTTGATTTGTAGACAATGTTATTGGCTGTTTAACACTTAAGTTTGTTATGTTTCTTTCTTTGTCAGATTCAAAATAAGAGTATGTACTGGTGTAATGTGTATGATTTGAACCACAGTGAGTTGTAGTCAATAACAATAAACTGCAAGCAATTTAAATCAAAATTGGACCAATTCACGCTTTCAAAACATTGCTTAGGACGCACGTAACTTGTAGAGAGCAATGGTCAATCTTCGCAGCTAGGGTTCAACAGTCGCAGTTGCTAAACAGATTCAAAGGAGCAATTCACTTTTGTTATTATGATAATCCTACAAATATTAAAAGAGGTATATTTCTTTATTAATTTGTCTGTTATTAATAAATATAATACTTTTTAATATATTTTTCTAGGAAAAGTATCTCCACCAATCTCTTTTAGGTAGTCTTGATTTGCATAAGAGTGCTATAGTATGCTCTTTTACAAATATAGCTTGACTTAAGGTTTCCAATTCTTGAATGTGAATTTACCCTATAATGCTACATGAAATACAAATATCACAATTGTCAAAAAAAGCTTTATCTATCTCTGTGCTAGAATAATGGCAAGACTTTCTTTGGCAGCTCAAGTATAGAAGAGATCCTCCTCCTTTTGCTATCATCTTAGCTTCCCAGCTGAATGCAAATATACTGAAACAGAGACGACCCTGCAAAGTCCAAACACACAATAAAAATCATCTCTTATGTTATGCTACTTTTTATGTGATAAGGTGGATTGTATTGGCAAAGGCAGATGCAGTTAACTTACGTTGAACCAAGGAAGAAGGCTAGTGAAAGATGAAAATTGAATAGGAACACAGAGACAACTGCTGTGAGAAGCATTGCCACTGATGTTGAATAAACCTACATACATATTGATAAAGGTTAAACCCCTTGTGCAAAAGTGGCTACTACTTATGCTCTGGCGTGCAAAGTTTATTACCTTTACAATATTGTCTGCATATTTCATCACCATCGACACAGCAATACCACTGCAACACAAACAGGAGAGTAATGTTTTAATGTGTTAACTACATGTACACTGAGCTTAGAGTTAAAGAGAAGACTCTGGCCTCAAAAGCGGCTTTTACCTGAGAGCATGGTTAAGAATCATGAGTACTGTGATAAATGAGTAACCATGGAAGAATCCCCTGAAAATGAAAAAAAAAAAACCCATTTAATACCAGAGCAGACGCAACATAACAGCTTAATAATCCAGCCAGTTAATTATGATAATGAGCTTTCTGACACCAACACTATGAATATGTGAGATGAGTTTTGTGTTTACTTATTAGCAACGGCATCAAAATCTTGGATCACTATAGCAACAGCATTGAAAGCCATCCCAAAGACGTATAGCCAGAAGTTCTGTACATTTATATTCCTTGATGGCCTCTTTTTTATAATAGCCTGTCAAAACGGAAAGCAAAATTTTTAAAAATCAAAGTCATTAATAAATTGATCATACTCTACTGTTTTAAACAACAGAGTAAAGAAAGTGAAAAGTTCCTAATAAGCTCACCTCTGTGTACACTCCGGCGAAACCACTTAAAAGAGCCATAACCTAGAAACAACCACCCACAATTATATGAATTGGTGTGTAAGTGGAAGAAGCTTCCTACTCTCTAAGTAGGTATTAGCATGCTAAGGTGGATATAACAGCTTACAATTGCCATAATCCAGCCAGGAAAAGATGTCTGAAGTACACGATCAGAACTGCAAAAGTAACATTCAGTATGAGAGGCAATGTATACAAAAATTAGTAGAGACTAAAACATGCATCCTATGAAAGAATCAATATACAGAACATGTTGATAGCAGTTAATAAAATGAAGGGGGAGAAGTGTCAAGAGCCAAGTTTACTTTGAGTTCAACTGAGCAGTGGTGCAACCACAACACAATAGGATGAATCCCGCCCATTGAATCTCACTCAACCTGTTAGAGAAGAAAGTAAGCAAAGTGAATAAACAGAACCTGAAACACTTAAAATCAAGAAACTTGTGTTCTAAACAAGAATAGAAAGAGTTGAGAAGGGAATATATAACAAACAAAAAAAAACTTATGGATATCCAGAACAACTTACTTTTTCTTCAGTATGATTCTGTACAAGACACCAGTACTTATGATGTTCAGGTTCTTCAATATCTGATATCCTGGGGCATCAACGTATGCAAAAATATAGTACTGCCACATAAAGGTTACACCACAAATCGTTAGAAACTGAGTAACAGAGAAAAAAAAAAAGTAGCTAGAAACCTTAAACTAAGCCAAAAAAGAACTCAAGAAAAAGCCAAACCTGTAAGAGATTCTTGAAAAGATACAAAGCAGCAGGAATGGGAAAGACTTTAACTTCATCATACGTTGTGCTTAACCTATTATCGTCAGTAACACCTTCGTTTTTCCATATTCTCGTCAACGCAAGAAGAGACAACGCACACTTTAATGTCTCAACCTGATGACCAAAAACATTCACTAAAAGTTTGCTCGCTTTATACTATACAGTATACATTGAATCACTCAATTTTACTAACCAAGAAGTTGGCGGTGGTGACACTGTACTCATACTTGCCAGCACGTTTAGACCAAACAATGAGTATAGCTTGTGAGCTCGTGAGGATGGTCAGTGCACACGTCACTACACCCCTGCCCCACAACACAATCAACTTTTTTTTTTTAAGAATTACTAGTAGGTTCGGGCCAAAGCCTTAATCAACCAGCCCGTAAACACGACATGTAGTATTGGTTTCGTCCCATCACAACACACACAATCAACTTCAAATCAAGTAAAGGAACTTACTTTCGTTTCCAGTTTGTTCTTTCGTTCGGACCAGCACTAACCAGAGTAATGTTACTCGCAGCAACTAACAAAATTGAAGAACCAATGAGGAAACCATAGAAGCAGGGGATGATGAGATTGAGAAGGAGAAGGAAAGAAACTAACCGGTGTGAGATTTGTTGCCCTTTAGACTCTCGAGATCAGAAGTGACGTCATGATGATCATCCTCGTCTTTGATTTTACGGTACTCCATTGTTCAGAAGCTCTCTCTCTCTCTCAGATCTCTGCCTGTGATCTCTCTCTGCTCCGACCACACTCAAGCTAAATTAAATGTCATAATAATAATAAATAAAAAAGCGCGTAATACTTGTTTGTTGGGCTTTAAAATTAATGGGCCCAAGTCCTCTAAATGATGGGTCTCTCCGGAGTTGTAATTGGCTGTCATAAAAGTAAATGAACCCCGCACTAGGCCTGGGCATCCGGGTCCTCGGGTCGGGTTCGGGTCGGGTCCTGATCGGGTCCGGGTCTTTCGGGTCCTGAAAATTTAGACCCATATAGGTACCTGTAATTTTTCGGGTCGGTTCCGGGTCGGGTCTTGTCGGGTCCGGGTCGGTTCGGGTCTATAATTTCAATACCTGTAAAATACCCGTAATTTTTCGGGTCCATATCGGGTCCGGATCGGGTTTGAGTATTTAGAATCTGAAAAATACATGGCATACCGAGACTCACTCAAATTTAATTAATATTTGTCATATATATCTAAATATTTATAAAATAGCTTAAATTAAACTATTAATAATCAACATAAATCATTTTAAACTCTAAATTTTATAGTTTAAAGCTTCATATTACTTAAAAATGTTACAAAATAATAATAAATATTGTTAACAAAAAAATTTCAACTAAATAAAATATAATATATATATATATAAACATAACACAAAAAATCATAGTTTTAATATACATGTTTTTAAGTCGGGTACAAATCGGTTCTTGCGGGTCGGGTCTATTTGGATCGGTTCTTTTCGGGTCCGGGTCTATTCGGGTCGGTTCTCTTCGGGTCCGGGTCTGTTCGGGTAAAAGAATTTTAGACCCAAAAGGTACTTGTAAACTTTCGGTTCGGGTTCGGGTCGGGTATTTTCGGACCGGGTCCGGGTCGGGTCTTCGGGTCCAGGTTAAAATGCCCAGGCCTACCCCGCACACAGAGAAATGCGAAAAATCTATGGCTTGGACTTCAGATATTTTCAGGTCAGGTTCGGATAAAATCCGATCAAGTCTGAATCTTTGGGATAAATGAATTATATATTCAATAGGTATTTAAAAGATTTTGGTTCGAGTTTTGGATCGGATTCCACCAACTTCGAGTCGGTTCCAAATATTCGTTTATTACGTAAATCATAAAAGTATTTACAAAATAAAATAATTTTTATAAAAATTGAAATGTTTCGGAAATCTTTTTTTTTTAAGAAAAATAAACCTAAATTGTATATATATTAATAATATGTAATTAAATATAATGAAGTTGAAGTAAGTTAGTGATATTACATTTGTTATTTCGCTTACCCAATCTGGTTTGCCTTTGGGAAGATCCAGTTCGACACTCAGATATATATTAAGCATATAATTTGGTTTAAATAGATATCCATTCGGTTCAAAATAAAAACCGAAACCAAACCGATATCCGTGTATAATCAACACTAATATTTATTGGATAAATTAACTAGAACCAAAACTAAACCGAACCGATCTATTTCGAATCGAATCCGGTTAGAATAAACGGTTTCGGTTAAAAGTTCGAGCCCTAGTTAGAGCTACTTCTCTCTCGTATTATAAAACATTCATTTCTATTTCATCTCTCAAAGCTCTCTCTCTATCTCTCTCAAAAAAAAGAGCAATGAGCTCAATGATGGAAACCCTCCAGATTCGAAAAGAGACTTCTCTCCCCGTTTCTCAACGTCATACTTCTTCCTCCACCACCGATGGTATCATCCGACGTAGCCTTTCTTCACTCTCAAACAAACCAAAGGAGATATCATCAGCTGGATTCCAATCCGTTTCTGCTATAGGAGAACAAGCAAGAAGCTTGTGGGAGTGGAGCTGTTCATGGATCCTTTCCAAGAAGCTTGATCCATCGGCTCACATCACAGAGGAAGTATAATGCATTGTCTTCTTGAAACTCGCAATCTCATGGAGTTGTATTTTGTTGCTATAGTTAATTTTACTGTCAAATGATTCATGTGTGATTTGTAGTTGTATTTTTTTTGTATTTAATAACCATGAAATTATATAGAAACATGTTATTCTGTTTCAGTAATTTATACACGCCAATTTTTTTTAGCCACCATAACAATAAAAACATGTTCAATAATTTTTATTACTGGATAAAACTCTAACAACACATCAAACCCTGACGATCCACGACCGACACATGCATGGTTTAACTGAGATTTTGTCATGTGTGTGTGTGGCCTGTAGCCGACCTAACATTTGTCGGTGGATGCAATATCGTCGGTGGGCGTATATATTGTTATGTTTTAAACTATTTATCGTTTTTGGTTATACGATGTTTGCTTTAAAATTTTGACTTAAGAGTAACAATGAACGGTTTAAAACTTTGGTTTAGGTAAGAATGTGTTGTTTGAAAATTGACAAAAGAATGACACCAAACATTGAATTGATCACATTTATTATGTTAAAGGTTGCGGCGTTACAAAGCATGTGAATATGCTTGTATAACATATAAAATGGTTTTGGTAAACCATGTTCCAATGTATGATTCATTGATTTGTTGTAAACAGCCTTGAGTTTTTGGTTTTATTTGAGATTTTAAAAAGGACATTATACTTAGAAAAGCAACTTTGATTACATGATTGAGACTTGCTAGCTCATCAACACCATTAGTATTTTCATACACTATTATGTACTCCTCTGTTTCATAAAGATAAAAGATTTATTGTTTTTGCACATATTAAAAAAAGCATTAAATCATTATAATAAATGTATTTTTGTAATTTTTAATTTTTAATAATATTTAATTGATAGTAATTTATTAAAGTAAATCAATTTTTTTGAAGTTTATAATATTTTTATCGAAAACACAAAAAAAAAATATTTTTGTAAAATATTTTTTTTTCTTTTTAAAACATCTGTTTTAATAGAACGAAAGGGGTATCTAATATATTAAAACAGAGTCCTATTTGAAAATTACTTTGGCATGTTTTTTTTTGGACTTATTGAAAAATGTTGTGACTTATCTATTAACTAACATCTATATTATTAAAAATCAAGTACAAAATTGGAATGTTTGGAAACATAGATAGTAGACTAAATGAAAAATGTTTGGAAACACGGATAGCAGATTAAATAGTTTCTTCAATTTACACATTTAGTCATCCCATTTCTTTCTTATTTACAGATTCTTCCAATATCACTTAAAATAATATATTTAAATTAATTAATTTCAATGAGTTGTTATTTCTTTGTCGTAAAAAATAATCTCGAAATATATAGTGTATGTTATATAAAACTATCTATAAATATAGTATTAATTTATTTATTTTAGTAAAATATAAAAGAATCTAACAAAATTTACTTAAAAGTTTAAATATTTTTATAAAATTATACATTAATAAATTTCGTGATTAGTAATCTAATATTATTATAAATTAATTTAACTAAGTTTTTATTATAAAACAGGAAAATAAAATTGTACACTATTTTTTTAATAAATTTTATAAATATATTCTCTATTATATAAAAATAACAGTGTTACATTACTTAAATATGGTAAAATTATATTAAATAGGTAAATTAACAAATTTTAAAATTTTATCTACTATAACAAATAGTAATTAGACCATTTCAAAAATTAGTTAATATGACATATTTAATTAATTACATTAATAATAAACCAACTAAAGATTTGAATTTTATTTTTTAATTATAACAAAATCTATTGAGAAAAAATCTAACAAAATCTTACTTAAGAATTTAAATATTTTTATAGAATAATAAATTAATAAATTTCGTAATTAGTTATATAATATTATTATAAATCAATATTAACTAAAATTTTATTATAAACAAAAAAATAAAAATTCTACTATTTTTTTTATAAATTCTATAAATAAACTCTGGATTATATGAAAATAGAAGTGTTACATGAATTAAATATGATAAAATTATATTAAATAGGTAAATTAACAAATTTTAAATTTAATTTTAAATTCTAAAGTTTTTCATATAAATAATTAAAATTCATCATTAAAATAGGCTAAAATTCATAAACTGTATAATAACTTTTACAAATTAAATATTAGATATTAGATATAATAGATTTTTTGAACAATCACAATTTTGATAATCATCAATTAGGAACCAAATAAAATAGTCTATTTTTGAACCAATAAAATTTTGAATTTAAATATATTAGATATTATATATAATAAATTTTTTAAACAATCACGATTTTGATAATCAATCAATTAGGAACCATTTTTTTTTCCAGAATATTCATCAATTCATTATACCATATTTATAATTTGATAATAGAATTTTCAATCCTTCTAAAACGTGTGCAACACCCACCGAATATTTTGGGTATATAAATTTGGTACATTAATAATAAACCAACTAGAATTTTTATTTTTTTAATTATAACAAAATCTGTTGAGAAAGAATCTAACAAAATTTTACTTAAAAATTTAAATATTTTTATAAAATTATACATTAATATATTTCATGATTAGTAATATAATATTATTATAAATCAATTTAACTAAGTTTTTATTATTAAAAAGGAAAATAAAATTCTACACTATTTTTCATAAATTCTATAAATAAATTCTTTATTATATAAAAATAGCAGTGTTACATTAGTTAAATATGGTAAAATTATATTAAATAGGTAAATTAACAAATTTTAAAAATTTATCTACTATTAACAAATAGTAATTAGACCATTTCAAAAATTAGTTAATATGACATATTTAATTATTTACATTAATAATAAACCAACTAAATATTTGAATTTTATTTTTTTAATCATAACAAAATCTGTTGAGAAAGAATCTAATAAAAATTTACTTAAGAATTTAAATATTTTTATCAAATAATAAATTAATAAATTTTGTAATTAGTTATATAATATTATTATAAATCAATGTTAACTAAAAAAATTTATTATAAACAAGAAAATAAAAATTCTACTATTTTTTATAAATTCTATTAATAAACTTTGGATTATATAAAAATAGAAGTGTTACATGAATTAAATATGATAAAATTATATTAAATATGTAAATTAACAAATTTTAAATTCTAAAGTTTTTCATTTAAATAAATCATCAATCATCATTAAAATAGGCTAAAATTCATAAACTGTATAATAGCTTTATACAAAATAAATATTAGATATTAGATATAATAGATTTTGAACAATCACAATTTTGATAATCATCAATTAGGAACCAAATAAAATAGTCTATTTTTGAACCTATAAGATTTTGAATTTAAATATATTAGATATTAGATATAATAGATTTGTTAAACAATCACGATTTTGATAATCAATCAATTAGGAACCAAATTTTTTTCCAGAATATTCATCAACTCATTATACCATATTTATAATTTGATAACATAATTTTTAATCCTTCTAAAACGTGTGCAACACCCACCGAATATTTTGGGTATATAAATTTGGTACATTAATAATAAACCAACTAGAATTTTTATTTTTTTAATTATAACAAAATCTGTTGAGAAAGAATCTAACAAAATTTTACTTACAAATTTAAATATTTTTATAAAATTATACATTAATAAATTTCGTGATTAGTAATATAATATTATTATAAATCAATTTAACTAAGTTTTTATTATAAAATAGGAAAATAAAATTCTACACTATTTTTTCATAAATTCTATAAATATATTCTCTATTATATAAAAATAGCAGTGTTACATTAGTTAAATATGGTAAAATTATATTAAATAGGTAAATTAACAAATTTTAAAAATTTATCTACTATTAACAAATAGTAATTAGACCATTTCAAAAATTAGTTAATATGACATATTTAATTATTTACATTAATAATAAACCAACTAAAGATTTGAATTTTATTTTTTAATTATAACAAAATCTGTTGAGAAAGAATCTAATAAAATCTTACTTAAGAATTTAAATATTTTTATAAAATAATACATTAATAAATTTCGTAATTAGTTATATAATATTATTATAAATCAATGTTAACATATTTTGAAAGAGATTATTTATTTGATTATTTCATATGGTTATTTTATTGTATTTCAACTAGAAAATATATTAGTAAGTAATAAAAATTAATAACAAATTAAAATGTTTTAAACAAATCACTATATATTAATAATTTTGAGAAAGATATATAAAAAAATATAGAGTTACACAATGTATAACACTAAATTAAATATTATATAATTAAAATATTTGTAATAATATCAAGTACATTTATAAAATAGAAAAATATCCGCACGGGCGTGCGGGTTAAAATCTAGTTTTTAATTCAAATAGAGTCTTGTAGTCTTAGATGGATGAAAGGTCATGATCCTCTAAAAACAATAAGATATTTTCAGAGTAAAAAAAAAATGCTTAGAAAACACACAACACTGGATCCATTTTTCGTTTTCCAAATACAAGACTGAACTAAGTAAGAAGATAGACAAAGCTTCACTAACTTCAACAATGACCACAACAAACAAACACAATGAGGTAAAGAAAAAACCTCCAAGGCTACTTCTGTGTGGTGAGCATTGAGATTGTCACATCTTTGGAGTCACAAACCTCTACGCGTCTCTCATGCTAATGTTCAGACTGTTTCTCATCGTCCTTCTTCCAACACCAGCGTTTCCCTTTTGCATCATCTCCACAAACTCTCCATAATCAATCTTACCATCCTGTAACAATCAAAAACTCTGTTATCATCTACCGTCTCTACATTAGTCTAGAGAGGAACAAAGTCATCATAACAATCTTACATTGTTTTGATCAACTTCTTTGATGATGTCTTCAAGGAAAACATCAGTCATACTATGTTCAACACACGCTTGTTGCAGCTCATCTATGGTTATGTAACCACTTCCATCTTTGTCAAAGTACTGAAACGCAGCTACAAGATGTTCTTCCCTCTCCAGCTTGTTGAGATGTATCGTCGCTGCAATGAACTCACTGTAATCAATTGTCCCACTGTTGTCCACATCAGCCTGTCAACTCCATGTTAGTAGAACAGACAACAACACTACATTTGCCAAATAAGTTTTAGATTTGTACCGCTTCCATAAGATCATGAATCTCTGTGTCTTTCAAAGTTGATCCATATTTCCTCAGGCCAGCTTTGAGTTCATCAAATGTGATTGCACCGCTGTTATCAGTGTCCATTGCTTGAAACATTTCTCTTAAACCAGCAATCTCTTCTTCAGAGAGACTCTCAGCTATCACCTGATAACTCCCAAAAAAACAAACAGTTTCAAGACAAGTGATGCAGAGACCATATAAGCACAAACACACACTCACCTTCAAAGCCATCTTCTTTAGTTTATTCATTGCAGAGAACTGCTTGAGCCGAGACAGAACAGCCGGATCAAGTGGTCTATCTGGTGCAACACCGTTCTCGCAGATCCATGGATGACCTGCAAACAAAGTAGATGTAAGCTTGTTGCTAAAAGGAACCATTTCTATGTGGAATACATACGCAAGACTTCATGAGCTGTCAAGCGTTCTGCAGGCTTGGAGGATAACATTCTGCGGATCAAGTCTTTAGCACTGTCTGATATCACAGGCCAAGGGTCTGAATCAAAGTCAATGTATCCCTTCAACACAGCATCAAATATCCCTTGCTGAGTTTCTGACAAAACACAACACATTTCAGGTAACTCAGTCTTTCTAAAGGACTACTAAACATGCTTACATGAACCACACTTACCTGCCCAAAACGGTGGGACTCCACTTAGCAATATATATAGTATAACACCAGCAGTCCACACATCAGCTTCAGGCCCATAACGTTTGAGCAAAACCTCAGGAGCCACATAATAAGGACTTCCAACAACATCAGTAAAAATTTGACCTGAAACTCACAAGAACATAACCAAATCAATATTCAAGAAATCCAAAGGCGGTAATTAGAAGTTCTATATGAGAATACTGATTAGACGGGAATCTAAACTGATTTTTTGAATGCCTAAACCGATATTTTTAAAAATCTTTCGTTTAGACTCTATTTACCGCCTAGACCGAATTTTAGAACACTACTAAGCAAACATTTAACCTAAGCTTCAGACATTTTTTACCTGGTTTGAAAAAGACAGATAGACCAAAGTCAATAGCCTTGAGGGAGAAATCATCATCCTTATTAACCAACAAGAAGTTCTCAGGCTTCAAGTCTCTATGCATAACACCAAGAGAATGACACGCTTCAACAACTCCAACAATGATCTTAGTAAGCTCAGCAGCTTTCCTCTCACTGTAATGCCCTCTCTGAATAATCCTATCAAACAACTCACCTCCAGCACAAAGCTCCATCACAATGTGGACATACAAAGAGTCCTCATAAGCTCCTTTATCGTCACGATGTTACCATGACCAGCTAGATGGTGCATGATCTGAATCTCCCTTCTAACATCCTCAACATCTTCCTTAGCGATCAGCTTCCTCTTGGAGATTGACTTGCAAGCATAGTCAACACCAGTGGCAGTTTCTGTACAGAGATACGTTGTACCGAACTGGCCTTGTCCTAGCTTGCGGCTAAGCGTGTAGAGATCACGAATGTTTGGTGTTTTGTGACCAAGAACATAGTAAGCTTGGTTGTCCATGTTGCGCCTCATGATTGGTTCTTTTAAAGGAAGAACAAGAGGTGAGTTCTTGTCTTTCTTGGGAGAGATGATCTCTGAGTTGTTGGTGGAAGAACTAGAGCGGTTTGAAGAGACGTTGGTAGAGGTTTTGGAGTTATCTTCAAGCTTACTACTACTGTTATTGCCCTGGAAGAGTTTGTCCTTGAAAGATCCACGGCATGAATTGCCCATGAAACAATGGGAAAACAAGTACTAACTTTCACTCTATGTTCTTCATCCAACGAACTGTTCCATAGATATTATAAACAAGTCAAATCCAAGAATCTAATACAAAGAAAGTAACATACTTTAAACAAAAGAACTTAAAACCCATCAAGGAAACCAAAAAAGACAAGAGCAAACAAGTCAAAACTCATCAGACCAAATCTAAGAAGCTTTGTTATAGAGTAAGTAAAGTAACAAACTTTAACAGTCACAAGGAATAAAGACACAAAACCCACATCAGATCAACCTATAGCAACAAAGAAAAAACATCAAAAGAGTCAAAAAGAGCTACTAAAAAGTCAAAACTGAGTTGACTTAAAGTTTGAAAAGATTCTACAAAGGAATGAAATAAAGCAAAAGAGGATCTTAAGTTACAACTTACCAGTAATCAGAGAACGGTGACACAGAAGACTGGACTGAGAATGAATCTGATTTAAAAGGGAAAAAAGAGAGAAACTTTGAGAGACAAAACAAAGTCACGAGTAGAGGAAAGCTACAATATTTAATGTTATTTCCACCAAAGGAAAGCTGCTCTCAGTTCAAATACTATATAGTATAACATGTTTTATTCGAATCTTTTATAATAAAAAATAGAATTTGAGCTTTTTGTTTGGTGAGAGACTGGTCGGATAACTAGATTCGTTGGATGAGAGTGTGTTGTGTTTAGTCTACGGCGACGATTGTGTGAAGAAAGTTCCTAGACTGGCTTTGAGTGCTCAACAGCTACTTTTATTTGACCATAACCTGTTTCCTCTCACCTTCTTCCTCTTTAGCCTTTGCATTATTAAATCACTTCCTGTTTTATACTACTAGTCTTTTGGTAGATGAGAACATTCTTTTTTTTTTTCTTTTTACAAGTCTTGAATATTCGGATTATAAGTTGATAACCATTGACAAAGCCAAGTCTTTGTTTATGGGTCAACACAGTGAGTCCACGTCAAGAAGTTTGGATTTATCAAGACGACGCCGGTTCAAGTCAATGGGATTAGTTGGTTAAGAGAGGTATGTATACATATGTGTTGAATATGGAGGTGACATGTGCTGCTTCTCTTTTAGTTACTTGAACCATATCTATTTTTTCTTTGGGAATCAGAAGCTATGTTAACCTTTCTTCGTGTTAAGTTAATCATGCAAATTATGTAGCGAGGATCCTAAGATTTTGAAATGTTGAATAATACTTTTTCCATTTCAAAAATATACTTTTCGAGTTTTCATACATATTGGAAAAGTATCTTAATTTTTTTAAAAATTATTTAAAATATCATATTCCTAAGACCATTTTTTATATTTACATTAACCAATTTTGCTTTCACTTTTAAAAAGAAAAAAAACATTCATAACTAATATAAAACTTAAGATTTAAAGTTGAGAGGTGGGGATAGGATATTGAAATATAAAATTTATAATCTAAGAGTAATTTGAGTTTTAGTAAAGAAGGTATTTATGAAAATGTCTATTTAATTAAAGTAAAGATGAATAATGATGCTAATAATACGGTAAATGTTGTGAAAGTGTTGTTCTTTCTCATTCATATCTCCTTATATTTATACATGAGAATAAAGTGTCATAAGGAATATTATATTCCTTATGCTATGATGATAATGATAACATCAAATACAAGAGATAAATACATGTCAACCTAATATTTATCCTAACACTCCCCCTGGTTGACATGTCTGGTTCAGGGCTTTTTTTGGTTTTTAGCTTTTAAGGTAGGGACTATCGTGCTGATAACGTGTTGTGAAAGTGTTGTTCTTTCTCATTCATATCTCCTTATATTTATACATGAGAATAAAGTGTCATAAGGAATATTATATTCCTTATGCTATGATGATAATGATAACATCAAATACAAGAGATAAATACATGTCAACCTAATATTTATCCTAACAGTAAACATGAAAATTCTCCAAGTTTTAATTATAATTCTTTTGTTATTTTGAAATAAATACTTTTTTTTAAATTGCACAATTTATTATTATTATTATCTATATAAATAATATTAAATATAAAAAATAATTCTTTTTTCTAATATATTGATTTATTTTGAAATTGAGAGAAAAAGAGTATTTACAAGAATTGATCACTAACCTAGAGAAAAGCCAGACCCAACCGGAGAAAACTGAGTTCCGGTTTGCTTCCGCCTCAGTTATTGCTAAACAAACTAAACCAGCTAATCAAACCAAGTTTTAATTCGAAAATTATGCCCACTGACAACTTGGATTATAAGGCCCATTAAATCGGCCCAACCAACAAAAAGCAAGAAAACTGACGGAGGAAATTTCAAACTGCAAAAGGGATAAGTCTTTCCTTACAAAGTTAACCGCTCTGTTCCTCAACTGAAGTTAACTGTCTCCCTGTCTCTCCATAACCTCATCCCCACGTAACCGTCACCTTCTTCTTCTTCCTCTTAAGCCACCTTCTCTCCAACGTTCATCTTTTTTTCTCTCTTTTCTCCCATCACAATGACCACTAACAACTCCGATTCTGATCCCAATTTTCACACTCCACTAACCCTTACTTCCCACGCAATCATCCCTATCTACCCTAATCCAAATCTCCAACTTGCTTTATCTCCAAGTTACCATCAAAGCCCTAGAAAGAAACGACTTGCTTCATCTCCAAGTTACGACGAGAGCCCTAGAAAGAAACGCACCAAAACCGTTTCTTCTTCGCCCAAACCCTCACCAAAACCAAAATACCCTAGAAAGCCAGACCCTAACGCCCCCAAGATCACACGTCCATGTACCGAATGTGGCAAAACGTTTTGGTCATGGAAAGCTCTCTTTGGTCACATGAGATGTCACCCTGAGCGTCATTGGCGTGGCATCAACCCTCCTCCTAACCACCGTGGCACCACCCCGGCTTCATTACCAAACCAGAACCAGAGATCACCAGATTGGTTGTCCCTTATGACCGAGAAAGAACATGAAGTCGCTTCTTGTCTCTTAATGCTGGCTAATTCCACGCCATCATCATCAAGTTGTGGTGAGCGGTTCGAGTGTGGAGGTTGCAAGAAAGTGTTTGGATCACATCAGGCCTTAGGAGGACATAGAGCTAGTCACAAGAACGTTAAAGGATGCTTCGCTATAACGAACGTGGCTGATGATCCCATGACGGTTACTAGTGATCAAGATCATCAGGGTAAGATCGTTACGTTCATGGGGCATCATAAGTGTAATGTATGTTTTAGAGTGTTCTCTAGTGGTCAGGCTTTAGGAGGTCACATGAGATGTCACTGGGAGAAAGAAGAGGAGACTATGGTTAGTGGTGGGTTCGATCTGAATGTTCTTCCAACAACACAAGATCTTTCTACTTCGGACACATCAGGGTGTTCATTAGATCTTAGGTTAGGAATTTGATTAGTAAATATAGTTATATAATGGATGTTGGCTACTAACATATCTAGGGATAGTGTTGTTAATGTTGTGATTTGATGATCTGGATAATGTATGTCGCTAGGATATTGGTGTGTTTGTGTATTCTTCTATATATATGTGCGTAATAATGATATGTGTTAAATTCTTTATTTTTGGTTTTCGGTTTATTAATTTGAAAACCAATAGCTACAATATACAAGAAAAGTTACAACAAAAATATAAGGGCAATTCTAACAAATATTTTTTTTCAAAAAAAATTTGTCAACAAAGAGCTCTCAAACAAAAAAAATGATTGAAATAAAAAAATTATTTTGAAAATTTTAATATTTTTTTATTTATAAAATTTCAATATCATCCCAAAAACTCAAATCCATAAATTTAAATCTTAAGTTTATATTAATTAAACCTATGGGTATAAGTATATATTTACCCTTTTAATAGAATTTCTTTTGATCGTATTTATCTTTGGATGCTATTTTTGTGACAAATTTTATTTTAGAGATATTCTATGGTATTTCTCAAAATATAAAGTAGAACGATAAATAAGAAAATTTTGATTAACAAAAATTAAATTAATACACTGAAAATATATTGGGATCTTTGTGTATGTATCACTAAACTTACATGGGTAATAGAATTGGAAAATCCAAGCTGTAAAAGAAACTCTCAAATGTATAGCTAACCAATAGTAACAAAGAGTTCTTTCAGAAGCATATTGAGTCGTTTTGATAAAATTAAACCTAACTGATGGAACCATTTAATTTTACAAAAGGTTTTTTAGTATGATTCTTGCCAAGTTTTGTGTTTGACATGATCTCAAACTCACCACGATCTCATTCTACAACACATCGATTAGTTTTATTAGATATTTTTATCGCTAAAGAATCTTAGCTAGTGTCAAAAGATATATCTAATCTAAGATAACCAGCTAGCTTTAACATTATAAAAATTAAGATTGAATCTTAAAAAAAGACTATATTAATAATATGAAGATTCAGATGCGTTATAGGTAAGCACGCGGAACTACTTACAACATTCACGAACCCTAATCCGAGACAAGTTTTCAATTAACCTTCTCGACTCTATTAAACAAGTATTTAATCAGTTGTCCTTCAAAACATTACCAAACTAGTGCGACACACAACCTTCGTGAATATTCAACTACTAACTCTTTTTTATAAAACTAGTTATCGTTTACAGCGATGTCTGTTAGTATATAAATGCATCAAAAACAACAAGAATCTTCTGAGATTTTCTATAAAATATTTATAAATATATGTAAAAATGCAATATCATCAAAACGAAACTCCATATAGATTTATTCTTATGGCTTGCGTAAATCACACGCGAGTGAGATAAATAATGCAAAATTGTTCACGTATTCATTTTCATATGTCTAAATCTGCAACATGTTGACAAAAGAGGGTGTATTCAATGTAAAAATTGAAGTCATTTGATTTTTAATGAGGTTGTAGATGATTTCAAGGAATTGCAAAGTTTTAAGTGATTTTTGTTAAACCATCCTAGAATATCACCTAAAACCATGAGATTTTAGTTTTTATTTTTTAAACTAAGAAATTCCACTCAAACATTCTAAAATCACTTAAAATATTAAAACTCCACAACTTAAAATATTTTCAATAACAGTGGATTTCAGAGTATTTTATGAAATCTTAAGTTCAATAACAGTGAATTTTAAATGAGTTTTTGAAATTCATGTTTGAATAACAGTGGATTTGTCATTTTTACACAAATCACCTAAAATTTTCAATTCAATACATCCCAAAAAAAAAATAATAATAATATGCATCATAATAATTTAAATATGTTGTTGATTTGTTTATTTATGTCTAAAAATGTTAAATATAAAGGCTTACGTAAGATGAAGTTGACCCATGATTTATCTCCTTACACGTTCTTTGCATCAAGAAAAATGGTGTAAGTATGCTCAAGTTAAGGTTCTTTTTTTCCCCAACATGCTCAAAATTAGTTTAAACAGAAGAACTCGGCTAAATATATCAATTAAGTATATTTATTTAGTATTGAATAATTTGACATGCATGAATGTATAGAAGTTCCTACGGTTTGACTTTAACTATATACAAAATATTTTTTGTTCAAGTATTCAAAGGATATTATTCTGAGATATCGATTCCACAATATATAAGCTTGTTTTTACTGATTAAAGTATATAGAAGACTAATTTATAAACATTAATTATGCTGATGCTTGCTGACTCTACAACATGATTTATAAACATTTATTGGGGTGAAGTGATCATAAGAAAATGTCAGAAAGATATCCAACAGATATATATATATATATATATATATATATATATAAATTAATTTGACGATCTTTGGTTGCTTATGCTTGCTGATTCTGCAATACGATGTTGTTTATTTTAAATTCTAACTTACTAATTTATACATCCCGATCCGAAAAAAAAAAATTAAGGTGATAGATGAAACCTGTCAGTACAAGGGTACACCATATATATGGTTAGGTATTTATAGTATATTGTATATAACTAGATTTGATATATGTGGGAAGCACGTCATTATGACTTTTTAAAGATAATATATATATATATATATATATACATAACTATTATTATGCATATTTTGAACCATAATTAACTAGACTAATAAAATCATATTAAGTGAATTCCTGAGAGGGATTAACTTATATTTTAATCCAGACTTCACAAACCATTTTTCAAAAATAAGATATAGCAATTTGTTATTATAGAACAGTTCTAACTTCTAGTGTGATGCCACAAGGATGGCAACAAGAAGCAATAGTGAATCACTTGTCTTTCATTTAAAAAGTCATTTAAAGGCTGACATCAGCTTCCATTATCGCGGCCTACCTTTAAAAAATATTATTTATTCATGTTAAATTATTATTTTTAAACAAGCAGTAATTATGAGATAATTAGCATATAGTACTAATTAACAATTTCCTTAAAAGATTCAGCGCCACTAGCTAATTTATCTTAAGTCTTAACACACACCTACACATATAAACAATACATGGCGTCGATATGGTATTGATATTTGTTACAAAATATGAAAGTCTTTCATCTAATTCGCAATTAATAAGGAGGTTAAAATCATGTAATTAAGGAGTGAAACTAGTGTTTCCTGAAAAGCGACATGTGTAGGCCCTGCCGGATTCAGACAACGAATTCCAGTAAGATTATAGAGGTTTGGTGCACCACAATATATATCTTATAATTAGTCAATTAATTTTTAAAGTTTAAACGAGAGAACTTATCATAAACACAAATATTCCACCTGACTATATATTTAGAAGTATAAGGAAAGTAATGGAGATGAGACTATAGTTAATGGCCATTTTGTTAAGTCAGGTACTTGGATGCGGCGAGTTGGGGATCAGACGATGAAGAAGGGACCATGGCTCCTCAGATCACTGAGAGCCGTTTGATCCTGACCTTTTGGAGCAAAGTGGCTTAACTTAACCCATCTTTCTCTACTCTCAAAGCCTGGCCCTTTGGAGATTTTTTTATATAATACACACTCATCATTCTCTAATGTATGATATTTAGAATTAATAAATTGAGAAGAACATGTGTATAAGACCGGATTGGAGGATGGATTTGCCGTATAGGTGGACTGGGATTGATATTCATAACCTTGAATCTCTCAAAGTGCATGAATGTACATACATTATATACCCAAAGCTTACACCTATATATGGTTACAAATCAAAATGTAAAACTTTTGAAAAAAAAGGAATGATTCATTAAAAATTATGAAATCACACATAAACTTACATGATAATTGTATTTCTTTTTATTAACTTTCTTCACCTCCCTCACAATCGCCTTTAATCGATTTTTTTATTTTTGACATTATTTTCTGTATTTGTTTTAACATGATATCTTCACAGTTTAATATGTCTGTTGTGTTATGTTTTTTCTTTTTTTTTTATATAGTAGAAGAATCTAATGCCTAAGAGCAACATTATTGGGAGGTCCTTGCTCTTGGGTTCTTAATACACATATATGTATATGTATATATTATATAAGCGTATGTAATTGCAGGTTAAGGACTTCACGGAAACCCAAACCGAAAGTTCCTTAATTAAGGACTTTCGGTTTGGGTTTCCGTGAAGTCCTTAACCCGCAATTACATACGCTTATATAATACATTCATATACATATATGTGTATTAAGGACCCAAGAGCAAGGACCTCCCAATAATCATGCTCTAAGGTACTACACAAACAAGAAAATATAATTAATATTTAAAAAAATTCTATTCTTTTATGAGCGATTTCAAAGTTAAATCCGAAAATTAAGATAAAAAGTTTGGTCTTCTAAAAGTTTGTTTTAATGTGTATCATATACTGTTTCAAGAAACCTGGATACAGGATACACAAATTATTTGAAAGTAATCTATCTACATCCTTGAAACATATGATTTATTTTTCCTTTCGACATATAATACATTTCACATTTATCGTCTAACATAGAAGGTAATTATGTGATTAACTGACTTGGTAACAATTTTTCCTTTGCACTGTAATACTTTGGGATCTTGATAGTGTAGTCTCTTCTTGGATCCATTATCTGTATATTCTAAATTTTGCACGTCTCGTATGTTTCTTCTATCTTATGTAAAATGTGTAATATATATTATATTCAAAAAAATGTGTAGTATTTAGAATCTAAGAACTTCATGCATTATTATTCTAAACAAAAATACTACCTTGGTATTGAACTTCAATAATTCAAGTAAGTCCTAAATGACTACTTTATAGCTCACTATAAACGAAAGTACGTATCATTGTAATTTTTTTCTTACAAGGGGTTTGTCTATAATCAATTCGTGTGTACTTTTATCATAGAAAATTAAAAAAAAAAATCAATCAGCTAGTGAACGAATCATTGTATAACTTGAAAAACTATTTCACTATCTTCTTCCATGAATCAGACTCACATGGACGCCATTTGAAAGCATAGAAATAACTTTCAGAAAGCATTAAAGCTTACAAACTCAATGAATATATATAACATTAATTCTTTAACATTTATGTACTAAAATCAATATACAAAATTCAATCTTATAGAAGAAGAGAATGATCACTATTGGATAATTATTTTAATCTTCATCCATATATAAATCTATGTGCATACATATAGATAACATTCAGAGAGATTTAAATAAACTCCATGGAAAATTCTGAGAACCAAAAAGAAGAGGGAAAGAGCCATTATTTATGCAAAGTGGCATTTTAAGATAACTTCAAACTTTTAACAAACAAATAAAAAACTTTAAAACTAGGGCTGAGGTCACAAATGAATTATTTGTTTTAATGAGAAGTTAAACAAAGAATCTTGAAGGTCAAATAATTAATGTAACCTGTTCAACATGACTGACATTGTCTTCTGCAAGAATCTTTCTTCTTCTTTCATTGATACAGATCAGAGTTTAACCAACCAAACAGAACAAAGTACATAACTGCTTACGTAATCATAAATAATATATCTAAACTAATACTATATTTTTTTGGTAATCAATTAATACTATATATTAAAACAAGAGACATCATTAAGAGAGAACAAACATCTCAACTCTTTAAAAACCTCAACATCAACTTCCTTTTCTCTTCTCTATCTCTATTATCATCTTTCTTGCTTTTGCAGAAGAAAACACAGAAACAAAAGATCTTTAATTCTTCTTTTAACTGCAGGTGGGTTTTTTTCTTTTTAAATTTAAGTGTGTAAATCTAAGAACAGTAGATAGATCTTATTGGCTGGTATAAAACTGGGTCCACTTTGTTCTTGGGGAAAGATTCTGCACGCCCACATGGTGGAGACTAAAATAGAGTAACATTACCCTTCTTTCATCACCTACTTGTGTCCAGAAAGAAGTGGTGATGATAATATCATCTACTTGAGCAAAAAAACTTTTTCACAGCTTTTTTTTTTTCCACAGAATCTTTCTATCAGTTATATGCTTGTGTGGCAATAAATAGAGACTAAACAAACCTCTTTCTAACTGAAAATAGAGCAAAATCTTTTGTTTATCTGTCAGCTTATTTACTTCTTCTGAGTGTTTGAAACACCAAAGTCAATTATTCTCTTTATTTCTTGAAAATTCTGTCAACTTGCTCAATGAATCTTGATAAAAGTAAGTAATCTATTTTGTTCTTTGGAAACTGATGTCATAGAGCATCAGGTTCTTAATATTTATGAATCTCATTCTTTCTTCTTCTTCTTCTTCTTCTGTGTTGTATTTGTTTTCTGCTGGAAATTTCTTTGAATTTACTTTAAAAGTCTCCATAATTGCCCCTCTTGGATTTTCCATGTCCATTGGTGTTATTGGAGTACAATGTTTTCATGTCAACTCTCTCTAGCTTTTATATATTTATAGCCTCTCTATGATTTCACAACCTCTCCTAGACTCTAGTATAAACATGTTGAAAAGCACCTTTGATCTTACAGTTGACTAAGTCTAAGTTTTGCTATTCTCTTCACTTGTTCTTGTTGGGGGTTTTGATCATGTTTCTGCAACCTTTGATTGCAGATAGGTTATATAGACACCAAGGAAAGGAACCATAAGGAAACCTCAAAGACACTTGTTCTCACCAGTTCATGAAGAACAAGTCCTTGAAAATTTGAGAGTTTTGTTAAGCTTCTTTTTATATGGAAGGTGGTGGTAGTGGTGGTGGAGATGGCGGTTTCTTACCCAATTCTAGCTTTGGTGTATTCTCTGAGACGGCTACAAATATGGACTTCATGGACGAACTCTTCTTTGATGGATGTTGGCTTGAGACAACAGATGGTAAGAGCTTGAAGCAGACAACATCCACCAACATGAATGACAAGAACAGCAACTCTTTCCTTTGTGATCATATCTCCAACGTAGAGACAGGGAGAAAGTTTCCTCCAACAACACCAGGTTTTCTCAAGATTGAAGATCTAACCAATCAGCCTATGAATCAAGTACCTTCTGACCAGTCTGCAGCTATGAGTTCTACACAAGCAGAGAAGTTATGGTGGATAGCTCCAAGAACAAGCCAAGGCCCTTCTTCCTCAGTGAAAGATAGACTAGTACAAGCTATCAAGGGTCTTAACGAGGCGGTTCAGGATAAAGACTCCCTTATACAGATATGGGTGCCAATACAACAAGAAGGCAAGAACTTCCTCACCACTTTGGAGCAGCCACACTCTTTCAACCCAAAACACTTGAGTCTTAAAAGATACAGAGATGTCTCAGTGGCATATAACTTCCTGGCTGATGAGGATTCCAAGGAGTCTGTAGGTCTCCCCGGCCGTGTGTTCCTTGGGAAGTTACCAGAGTGGACACCTGATGTTCGGTTCTTCAGAAGTGAAGAGTATCCACGCATCAAAGAAGCGCAGAGATGTGATGTTAGAGGATCATTAGCTCTTCCTGTGTTTGAAAGAGGAAGTGGGACTTGTCTAGGTGTTGTTGAGATTGTCAGAACAACTCAAAAGATGAATTACAAGCCAGAACTTGAGAATATCTGTAAAGCTCTAGAGGTTTTTCTCTCTGCCCCTTGGTTCACAAGTTTTGTTTGTGTATTGTATTAGCCTAAAGAGGTTGTTGTATTTTGTATTTTGTAGGCTGTTAATCTAAGAAGTTCAGAAAACTTGAAATCTCCAAGCAGTGAGGTGTGTCAAAATATTCTCTTAAACTAAACCAAATCATTTGATAAACACACACATAAACAATGCACTTTGTTTCAGTTTCTGCAGGTCTATAATCAGTTTTATTATGCTGCATTACCTGAGGTATCAGTCTTTTTGACATCAGTCTGCAGATCATATGATCTGCCTCTGGCTTTAACATGGGCACCGTGTGCCCGGCAAGGCAAAGATGGATCCAGACACTCGGATGAGAACTTCTCAGAGTGTGTTTCAACTGTAGATTCAGCTTGCTTTGTCCTGGACGAACAGTCTCATCATTTCCTAGTGGCATGTTCTGAGCACCATTTGCTTCAAGGGGAAGGCATTGTGGGAAAAGCATTTAAAGCGACCAAACTGTTCTTTGTCCCTGAAGTAACTAGTTTTTGCAAGACTAACTACTCTCTTGCACACCACGCTAAGATCTCTGGTCTACATGCTGCTTTAGCTGTCCCTTTGAAAAACAAATTCAATGGTTCTGTTGAGTTTGTGTTGGAGTTTTTCTTCCCAAAAGCTTGCCTTGACACAGAAGCGCAACAAGAAACGCTTAAGTCACTGTCTATGACACTGCAAAATGATTTCAGGAGTTTAAATCTTGTCATTGATAAAGAGCTAGAGCTTGAAGTGGTGTTTCCTGTAAGAGAGGAACTACTTTTCTCAGATAAACCTTTGCCTTTGGAACCTTTGCCTCTGGAAGAGATCTCTCAAGAAGATTCATCATGGATCTCTCACATGATAAAGGCTAATGAGAAGGGTAAAGGCGTGTCGCTTTCATGGGAGTATCAGAAAGAAGAGCCTAAAGAAGAGTTCATGCTGACATCTGGCTGGGACAACAACAATCAGATTGGCCTTGGCCATGGCCACAGTAGCTTTGATTCAGCTTCCTTTGGTGTGGGACAAACATTGTTAGGAAGTAGAAGACAAGGTGAAAAGAGAAGAACAAAAACAGAAAAGACAATTGGTTTAGAAGTTCTTAGACAGTACTTTGCAGGAAGCCTCAAAGATGCAGCCAAGAACATTGGTGGTAAGAAAATTCTTGTCATTAATTATGTCTGCATCATCACTTTCTCAGATAGTGATGAGATTCATGCTTATGTTGTTGCAGTTTGTCCAACTACCTTGAAAAGAATATGCAGGCAACATGGGATAACAAGATGGCCTTCCAGGAAGATCAAGAAAGTGGGACACTCTTTAAAGAAACTCCAACTTGTTATAGATTCTGTTCAAGGTGTTCAAGGCTCTATCCAACTTGATTCATTCTACACAAGTTTCCCAGAGTTAAGCTCCCAGAATGTATCTGGTACTTACTTCAAGAATGCTCAAACCGAGAATGGTGTTTCAGCTCAAGGGATTGCTTCAAAGTCACCACCATCATCTTCTTGTAGCCACAGCTCTGGTTCAAGCACATGCTGTTCAACTGAAGCTAATCAAAGCACCAACACTGCAAATACATTAACCACTCTGATGGCTGAAAATGCTGGAGAAATCTTGAAGAGAGCTCGCAGCGAGGTAAAACTTCACACCATGGAGGAAACAAAGCCTCTCCCTAGAACACTGAGCCACAAAACATTCACTCAGCATCCTCTTAGCTTGAAAGCTGGAGGCTCATCTAAAGTGAAAGCCACTTTTGGTGAGTCCAAAGTACGGTTTACTTTGCTCCCAACATGGGGATTCAGAGAGCTGCAGCAAGAGATTGCTAGGCGTTTTAACATAGATAACAATAATATTGCAACCTTTGATCTTAAGTACTTGGATGATGACAAGGAGTGGGTTCTTCTGACGTGTGAAGCGGATCTAGAAGAATGTATTGACATTTATAGATCATCACAGAGCCGCACTATCAAGATCAGCGTTCATGAACCCTCTCAACTCAAGCTGAGAGGCTCTTTTGGTAGTACTGGTCCTTCGTTATAAGGTTGCTACCTGAAAACACATGAAGATTCTTCTACTAATTTAATAGTGTGTTAGAAACAATACATCACTTACCATTTTATAGACTTAGGACATCGTTTGCAAACATATTTTCAGTGCCCTGGATCATAGCATTTTGCAAATGAACTGGATTTCTGCATCGGCTTAGCATGATTATTATTTTTTTTGTATTATAAGGCGATTGCATACCAGCAACATGTATTTTATTTTATGTATTCATAGTACTTTGTTTGTCTCTGTTGGAAATAAATTGACGAAGCTATGTGTATCTAGTAGGTCTTTCTAGATAAACTATACATCTAAACTTCTTTTTATTATCCCGAATGTTCAAAACTTACCAAAAAATTGAAATCGAACTGGAACCGAAATAAAACTTAAAATTTATTGGATATTAGCTAGTTGTTATAATTGTTACCCGAACCGAATCGAAAATCGAAATAACCAAACCAAACTCGAACCGAATTTCATAAATAACTGAATGGTTCATATATCTTTAAAACTGAAAGAATCGAAAACCGAAAGAGCCGAACTGGAATCGAACCAAAAACCGAACGCCCAAACCGGTCTAAGACAAAGGAGAATTAGGTGGATTAAAGGAAGCTCAGCAAATTGGGCTTATATACTAATGGGCATATAGGACCTAACGTATTCTCAAATCCATTATAAATCTATCCCATAGGGAAGAAAAAAACAAAGCGACAAATAGAAGCCCAAATCATGAAGCACACCTAAACGATTTTCTCCAAGGTAAGCAAAAACAAAAAGTATTCCTTTTATCCGATTTCTCTCTCCGCTTGATCGTAATTGTATCAAGATTTTCTTGAAAGTTGGGCTCAAGACTCATGTAGGTGGTGGTGTGAGCTCACTCAACGTGCAGCTGAGGAAGGAGCTTGACCTCTTTGCGTCACTAGTCAACTGCTTTAACTTGCCTGGTTGACATCGTCCATGAATCACCTATATGTGATTGTTGTCGATAAATGTTGCATGCAACTTGTAACCAAACCAGAAGTAAAAAGGTATTCAAGCATTCTTTGATTTTTCCTCCCATAAGATCTCTCTTTTTATAATAGATTTTACCAGTTTCATTTCTTTAAATAGATCTAACTTGCTTGCAAAAGCCCATCTAAAGATCTAAATGAAACATTTACTTACGTCTCTCTTCACTCATTTTACATTCTAAGATTTTCAGTCCAGTTTCGGTCCATATGGCCTAAATCTTTATATTATTCATGTTTTCTTGATGTTGCGATTTTTATTTATGTGGGTGGTTTTATTACATTTAAAATTCATTTAAAATGTGAAAACATCTTATATAACATATATATTTTTAGACGATTAGTAACTAAATTAAAATCGAGTTGAAAGATAAATTATAACTTGATGTAATTTGTGCATGGTAAAATTAAGTGAAAAACCTGTAAAGTTATATGGTAAGATTGTTACAAAATAGTAGTTATCATTTGTCAAAATAAGATTGACATTTTTTCTACTGTATAAGTGGTAGTATATGTTACTGAAATATAAATTCAAATAAAGACAGATGACACATTTACTTGTAAATGTTAAAAACCATTATTGGCTAGAAATAAACAGCATTGAATTATCAAAACAATAAAATTGAGTTATTTAAAATACTATTAGTTAAATAAATAATTTTGGTTGAAAAATAAAAAATAATAAGATAAATGAGAAAATGATGATTCTGCTTTTAAAACATCATGTTCACATTAACCTTTTAGTTCCATTTTACAAGAGACATAACTTAACATTCTAAATCAACAATTATTCTTTCTAATTCAAAAAGCTTATAAAATGGTACTTATGCATCATTAAAATCTTCATTGCATGTATTAGTTATCAACATTGATTGATGAAAATAATCTTCTAAGAGCATTAACCATTTTTGAGTTATATATGATGATAATGACTTGAAATATTTATTTAACTTTCATTTTCACTTTTCTCTCTTCAATTATGGATTGCACAAAATTTGCTTATATTTTCCAAATTTTGGATTATTCATGAACTTTGGTTAGAGAAACATCATGAAAAGCACAAAATTTGCTTATGTTTTCCAAAATGTTTTATGATATATATTATTGTTAATTGCTCACTTTTTTTTCTTGATTTACATTTCATTCCACATGTGGTTTTGCTTCTAAAAGTGGCGAGATTGTTAAGATGATTGGCCATGGTTTTTTTTTTGAAAGTGGCGAGATCCTTATATGGTACAAGATGATGAAACATGTTAAGCTCCTTTAGTGACAAATCTTGGAGTCGCGCCACTTGTGGTAAGCTTCTGTTTTGGAATTTCGTTAGTATCAATTGTTTAGAACAGTTTAGGTTGAAAAATCTTTTCTTGGTAAATCAGTTGATTGTTTGGTTATTATTGTTTCCTCTTTTTGACATTGTTGATTGCTCATTTCTATTTCTAGGTTCGTGGGTTTTGCTTTTGAGATTGTTAAGTTTGGTGGGCATGAATTTGCTTCTGAAAGTGGCGAGATCCATACCTGGTATAAAGTGACCAAACAGGTTGGAGCTCGCCACATTTATGAGAAGTTGAAGACTTCTTTCGAGGCCAAGCCTCTTTGCGCCTCGAGGTTGACAATGTTCATGTCTGCCTCAGAGACAGTGAGACAGAGGATGATCCTTTACAACAAGTGGAAGTCTTTCTCCACCACATGGATCTCTTACGATCCTAAGAATCCAACTTCCTTAGATAAGGCGTGTTTGGATTTTTCAAAGGCTTATACTCCTCTGATCTTTTCATCTGTCTTTGCTGTGTTTGGAGGTCTCTTCACCATTGCGAAATTTCTTTATGATAAGAGTGAAGAGAAGAAGAAGTTTAGCTTTATCCAAGATGGATTTGAGGTGTCAATTCTCAAAGTAAGTGGCTGAAAAGGTAGAGGCTATTATTCTTAAGGAAAGAGACTCCTCAAAGAAGAAGATGAAGAAAGAACTTTCACTTCTTAAGGATGAAATGATGAAGAAGATAGCTTTGGTTGGTGTGAAAGTGAAGAAGGAGGTTTGTCTTATCATGGAGAAGGTTGAGGAGTTGGCTGCTGAGGAAATCAAGAAGAAGAAGAAGAAGAAGAAGAAGAAGTGAAATTGGTTAAGAGATATGTTTTTGTAATGAGGTGGAGAAAACTGATAGAACTCCTTAATTATGTTTTGTAAACTTGTCGGGTTATTGTTTTTCCATGTTCTGTGACTATAAGCGCTTGTCTGAAAACTCCTTAATTATGTTTTGTAAACTTCTCGGGTCAGCTTTGTTATTGTTTCTCCATATGACTACAAGTGCTTGTTTTTCAGACAAGAAAATCTCTTGTCTCAAGGCGCTGAAGCTTCTCATTAACAACAATGATGAGGTGCTTTCCTACTCTGATTAAACAACAATGACACATACATAGCTGTTTCTTTACTTGCCCCTTTGACAAGATCAGCAATTATTGTACCACAAAGTTCTGAGAGAGTATACTCATAAACGAGTCATCTCAACAAAGTCACACACTCGCTTGTTGTCAGGTAAGTACTTGGAAGTGTTAGTTCCGAGGGCACAGTTTGGGATGGGTAGTTCAAAGGAGATTGCAATGCAACTGGCTCGTGTTAGAGCAGAGAGGACGTCTCTGTTTCACGAGATTATTAACACTTTAGCAAACCAGAAGGATATTCAAGAATGTTACGTTTCTTGCGGTGAAAGTAACAAACAAGTCCTATAAATTTGATCACGCTTAGTGATCAGTGTGTGTTACTACTCATCAGAATGATTTTTGTACTTCTTTATTGATTTACCACTTGTTTCTTGAAGTTTATTTGATGAGTAAAAAGATTCAGGCCAAAAAAATATGAATTATATAGATAGACAAGAGTAGCAAAGGTCATATGACCAAATTTTTTTTTGTTTGTTTCTAATTCTCATTTACAGATATACTAACATTTCCATTTCCGTACAAAACTTTATAGGCGTGGTGACCTATAAGATGTTAAGAAGTGAGACTCTATATTTGATCATTGACTTTGAGAGTGACTCAATTCCATCCTCAAGATCTTGAATGCATGACTCAAGCATCTGCACATCTTCCATCTTCAATGACTTCTCAGATTGAAACACAGAATCCACTCTTGTGAATTCGTTTGCTTCTGCTTCACATGTAGCTTTGTTCTGGCTCCTAATCTTTGAAACCAATGACCATTTTCCACAAGCCTTTGATCTGGACATGAAGCTAAACATAGAATCAAACAAAGCAACTGTTACATCTTCTGTTTCTCCAAAGACAACCAATGATTTATCCATTGTCTCTTGGTTTTTTCCCACTTTCAAGTTCTTGAGTCCTTTTTGGAATGACTTCTTGAGAGACTTTCTTGTGGCTAAGTATTTCTTGACCTCTGATGATAAGTCTCCACGCTTTCTTCGTAGAATAGATTGGATCTCTTTGAGACCTTCTTTCATCTGTGACAAAGCGTCCTTGGCGGCGTTGCACAAATCCAAGATCATGAGGGATCCATCAAGAAGCTTCTCAATATGATCTTGAGATAAAGCCTGGTTGGTGATAGATAGGCGAATCATCTTGTCAAGAGAATCATATAAATCTTGAAGGCTGCTTAGTCTTTGGTAGATAGAAGAGCTTGAAGATGAAGAGACAGCCTCAGAAGATCTCAGTCTTGTCAACTGCTCATCAACATAAGCAGCTTGTGGGTGTTGTAGAGAGGGAACACTGTTAGAACGTGCATGAAAAGAAACAGCCATTTTTGTTTTGAGATGAAGAAAATGATTTGGTGTTTGTTCTGTCTTTTCATTGGCTCTATTGTCAATACATATATATAACAATAAGGAAAAGAGACATGAGGAATCTTTAGGTAGTTCAAATCTTGGTTCTGATTTGATCACAAGAAACTATTTTATAAAAGATTGTAATGGTAAGACAGCAAGGTCTTGTCTCCTTGAGGCATATGGTATCAGCACCACTCGCGGATACATTCATGTGCACACCAGCTTATATTAATATCTTGAAGGTTGTTTTGAAAATCTTGTCTACCTCCTACACTGCAGATTTGATCTCTTTCAATTGTTTCTTAAAGATCTTATAGTTGTGTCATGAACTGTAAGTTGTATTCTAATTAACCATGATGAACCTAATCTTATTTTAGAATGGAAAAAATAAACATATAGATTGTCTCTGATTTTTAGCTTTTCTTATTCAGTTTTACATGATTTATTTCTTTAAAATTACATTTAGTGATCGTTTAATCAAATATATAATGTAGTAAAACTTGCATATGTAAAACCTTTTGTAAATGTGGATGGTTTCTCTGCAGACTTGTATGTTTGTAGCTTAATGTATGGTAAGAACATAAATGTAACTAAGAATAAGATGTTAAAAAAAAGCAAGGCTATAGGGTAAATTTGTATATTATTATCATTTAGAAGTATTCACATATCCTTTCTTTACAAAATTTTGTAGGCTCAGTGACCTAAAGAATGTTAAGTATTGACACTCTGTATTTGATCAAAGATTTTGACAGTGACTCAAGTCCATCTTCAAGATCTTGAATACATGACTCTAAGATTAGAACATCCTCAATCTTCAGTGACTTATCAGATTGAAACTCCATATCCACCACTGTGAATTCATTCGCCTCTCCTTCAAATGTGACTTTGTTCTGGTTCATCAGCTTTGTGACCAAAGACCATTTGGCACAAGACTTTGATCCAGACATGAAGCTAAAAAGAGATTGAAACATAGCAATAGTTACAGCTTCTGCTTCTCCAAACACAGCCAAAGACTCTTCCCTCTCTTTGTTTTGTCCCACTTTCAAATTCTTGACTACTTTTTGAAATGTTTTCTTGAGAGACTTTCTTGAGGATAAGTATTTCTTAACCTCGCTTGATAGATCTCCACGCTTTCTTCGTAGAATCGACTGGATCTCCATGAGACCCTCTTTCATCTGTGACAAAGCATCCTTAGCAATATTGCATAGATCTAAGATCTTGAGAGATCCATCAAGAAGCTTCTCAATCTGTTCTTGAGATAAAGCCTGGTTGGTGATAGATAGACGAATCATCTTCTCAAGAGAATCATGTAAATCTTGAAGGTTGCTAAGTCTTTGACAAATAGAAGAGCTTGAAGGTGCTTCAGAAGATCTCAGCCTGGTTAATTGTTCTTCGACATGAGCGGCTTGAGGGTGTTGTCTTGAAGGGTAACTGTTAGAGCGAACATGGAAGGAGACTGCCATTTGTTTGTTAGAGAGTTAAAAGGTGTTTTGTTCTGTCTTCATCGGCTATCTTGCCAAAGCTTATATACACCCTTGAGTGATGGAAGACATGGTCTGTGACAGCTATGATTGTGAAATGTCATCAAGCAATTATATAATAATTGAATAAGATATGATTCAGATTTATTCACGTGGATTATCTTATAAAATAATGTTGTTTCGGTAACGACTCTATACCTTATAGGTTTAGGTACATGCAAAACCAGCGAGGCATGTCTAACTAAAGAATATGATATCAGCACAACTCGTGGATGCATTCATGTACACCCATCTTAGTTATCTTAAATCTTCGTTGGTTAATGCAGTTATGCAGATCTTGTCTGCAACCTACATTGCAAGATTTGATTTCTCCAAATTTTTAAAGGCTCATTATCGTAACGCCACGAAGTAGAAAGATAATATATACATGAATGGTTCTGGTTAAATACGAGTCATGCTATATTTTTCTTTAAACAATGACAATAAGATGCAGAGTAACCTCGTGCACATTCAATTATTTTATTATGATTATTTATTTGGGAAGCTGGAAAGAAGGAGGCTTAAGCCTTTACAAATTTAGTACTTGATCCAGACTTTGATTTTGTGTCCTGGCAAAGACCTTTAGAAAATGTTTAGATTAGGGTTAAAACTAACGAACCAAAACAGAGTAACAATACTAAACCGAGCAAAACAGAGTAACAATATAAAACAGAGCACATATATTTACGTAGAAAAGTACAAGTGTCAGTTATATAAAAAGGGTTATGTGTATTTCATTAGTAGAACAAGAATTGCAGAATATCTCAATTAGTAACACTTTAGAAATAGACGATTCAACCAGTTTCTTGTGGTCAAAGTAACAACTAACAAGTCCAATGGTTTCATCACGCTTAGTGATCAGTGGGTTTTACTCATCATAGGACATCATTTCCAATTATCTTTATACTTCTTAGTTTATTTACCATTTGTTTCTTGAAGGTTATTTGATGAGTAAAGATTCAGGCAAAAAAGTATGAATTATAAAGATAAACAAGACTGTTTGTTTCTAATTCTCATTTACATATATATTGACATTTCCATTTCCGTACAAAACTTTATAGGCGCAATGACCTAGAAGATGTTAAGAAGTGAGACTCTGTATTTAATCAATGACTTCGAGAGTGACTCAATTCCATCCTCAAGATCTTGAATGCATGACTCAAGCATCTGCACATCTTCCATCTTCAATGACTTCTCAGATTTAAACACATAATCCACTCTTGTGAATTCGTTTGTGTCAGCTTCACATGTAGCTTTGTTCTGGCTCCTAATCTTTGAAACCAATGACCATTTTCCACAAGCCTTTGATCCGGACATGAAGCTAAACATAGATTCAAACAAAGCAACTGTTACACCTTCTGTTTCTCCAAAGACAACCAATGATCTATCCGTTGTCTCTTGGTTTTGTCCCACTTTCAAGTTCTTGAGTACTTTTTGGAATGACTTCTTGAGAGACTTTCTTGTAGCTAAGTATTTCTTGACCTCTGATGATAAGTCTCCACGCTTTCTTCGTAGAATAGACTGAATCTCTTTGAGACCTTCTTTCATCTGTGACAAAGCGTCCTTGGCGAGGTTACACAAATCCAAGATCATGAGGGATCCATCAAGAAGCTTCTCAATCTGATCTTGAGATAAAGCTTTAGTGATAGATAGACGAATCATCTTGTCAAGAGAATCATATATATCTTGAAGGTTGCTTAGTCTTTGGTAAATAGAAGATGAAGAGACTGCCTCAGAAGATCTCAGTCTTGTCAACTGCTCATCAACATAAGCAGCTTGTGAGTGTTGTAGAGAGGGGACACTGTTAGAACGAGCATGAAAAGAAACAGCCATTTTTTTTGTTTTGAGATGAAAAAAATGCTTTGGTGTTTGTTCTGTCTCTCATTGGCTCTAATGTCAATACATATATACAACAATAAGGAAAAGAGACATGAGGAATCTTTAGGTAGTTCAAATCTTGATTCTGATTTGATCACATGAAATTATTTTATAAAAAGATTGTAATGGTAAGACAGCAAGGTCTTGTCTCCTTGAGGGATATGGTATCAGCACCATTCGCGGATACATTCATGTGCACTAGCTTATCTTAATCTTTTGAAAGTTGTTTGAAAATCTTGTCTGCTTCCTACACTGCAGATTTGATCTCTTTCAAGTATTTTTTAAAGATCTTATAGTTGTGTCATGAACTGTAAGATACTATTATATGCATGAATGGTGCTGTTAGTGTCAAGTTCAAGGAGACAAGCCTTACTGGGGCCTTGGTTTAAACAAAGCCAATAAGGCGTAGAATCTCTCGTGCAGATCATTGCTTAAACATCGCTAATAATAATAAATAAAATGCATGATGTCTTCCATATATATATGAATGGACTGAAAAAAAAGTGATGAATGAAGAAGATATAAATATGTAAGCCTATTCTTGTGATAAGAGAGGAAAGCTTCTCTCGAGAAAATCAATATTTAAAAGTAATAAGCATTTGCAAGCTTTGATTCTCTGTTGTGTCATCGAAGATATACAAATCTTAGAGCCGTTGACTCTAAGTAACACATTGATCAAAAAAATGAGAGTCTCTTTTTTGCTGTATACGAGTTTGCATGGAATTTTTTAATAACAAGTCTCAACGTTTTAATCATTGTCCTAAGAAAAAAAAGAAGTAAAAGTATATAATATGAGTGTATCTATTAAAGGCATCTCTGCAATTCATACGTTGTTGCAATAATAGCTCTGAACAATGGTTGTGTGATGGGAAACAATAAATATGTAAATCAAAAATAACATTGCATGTTGTAGTATATATACTAGACCTCTAAGTGCAGAGTCGCTCGTGCAGTTGCACTCTCCATGAGGTCCATATGCGTTGAGATAAGTGGTTGGAGGGTGAATTAATAAGATACAAACCCTATACTTATTCAGCTCTCTGAACTTTGGACTTTGGACTCAGCTCCGATGGGCTTGGGCTTGGGGTTTTAAGTATTATTGAGTTTGCAAAGCTCTAGGTTTGAGGACAAACGAATATAGACCAAGCTAATTAAGTGACTAACCAGTTTTCTTTGTAACACATAACATACATTTGCGACGGCTTAGAAGTACTGATCTTAAGACATTCCTTGTGGGTTGTGAGTTCTTAAGGCTGCCAAGGGAGAACTGAAGATTGGTAAAAGCAACAAGAATCAGCAGAAGAAACCCTAATTTATCTTTGACTTATTCTTCTGAAGCTGCAGTGTTATGGCTGAAGAAGCGTTCATATAAACATTAATTTTTTCCATATTTTTTTTATTGAGTTTTGGATAACACTATAAATATTTGTTTTAGATTGTAGTTGGTGTGATCCGATATAGCGATACTTGTGTCCATGGAGGACCACTATACTTATTGGCTACTGATGCTTTTGGAACTTTGGCTCCTCATAGTAAAGTGTCGACAACCACTAGTTGTATTTGTTTTATTCCTTCTTTTTGCAATACACACTAATTGTATTCTTGTTGCATTCATATTTCATTTTAAAAAGACTCAACTAGTATATCGACCGACATCTAAAATCTTGTAATGCCAAAGCTGACTTATACTATCAAATATCAAACACACAATATATCTCAAACCAACCATGTCTTTGACAAGAACTTAGACTCCCAAAAATCAGATAAAACCATTTGTATCATTTATTCAAATCTATCATAGGAACATACGGTTATGATAGCAATTGGTTTTTGAAAATGACATAACTATTTGCGACACATCTTTCCATTCATAAATGCCACAAGATCACAACATTAATTTCAGTCCGAGGCACGATCGACCCACGTGGAATATCACTACATAAAGCGTCTGTCTGGTGAAACATTGTTTTTGACAAAGTTGTCTGGTGAAACTTTGTTTTAAAAGAAAATTAGGTTAGTATAAAATAATTAATATATATGTGTGTAGCTAAATCCATTAAAGTCACGTCGTTATCAAGCTTAACTTTATCATAACTTTAATATGTATAATGTATGTCGCTACGTTTCAACTCTGAAGAATAAGGTGATGTCTTTGTAGAGATGTTTACATTGTCCCAAGTTTGGAGGAAATCTCGACAATTACCAAACGATCGAAAATCTAAAATAAGACGAGATCAATCATAAAGCGTCATACTTATAGATCATTTGATAAAGACTGACGCTCTTAATTTAAGTTACTGATCATCTGCATGTGATAATTACTCAACTTTACTTAAATCTCAATTTTGAATTAACTAAGTAGCAACCCACATGGGCTCACAATTTATGAACTACAACATATAATATTTTATCTTTGCTTTCATTTCCTCCAATAAGATACATTTAGTTATGACTTTTCAGTACTTTGATCTATAATCACGAGGAAACAACTTAAGGAGTTCAAAGCCAATTTGGTAACATATTATTTTAGAATCAAAGATATCTGTATTGTTCCAAAAAAAAAAGATATCTGTATTGTAAACTGAAGAAAAAAGTATTACTTGAATATGCTATAATTATTAAATTCAGTTTATATAAAAATTAAACGTAGTTATCAATCTGAGTATACGTAAATTCATAATTGCTTATATACACAACATGTATATCAATAATATATTTAAATTGCAGCGTTTTAATTTGTTTTATTCAGCCAGTCTTTTGTGTAGATACAGAAAACAAAATAATTAAGAAAAAGAAAAGGATCTATGGACTTGAAACTGAAAAATGAGTTTGGAAATGAAATTTGAAAAACTATTTTGCTAAAAGTACATATAGTTTCCATTATTTTAATTTTACATATAAATCAGATGAAATTGCCCAAGATTAATGAATATTCAGATACCAAATACTATTAGGTTAGCTTTTAAACAGATACAGATTGAACTGGTTACATATAGCCCTAAAAAACAAGTTACGCGCTTCCTACCAAGCATAACTTGTCAATACCGATAGTAGAAAATGCAATTAATCCTAACTTAAAGACTTAAAAGCTAGTATTTTCAAATCTTTCGCTTCACATAATTAAAATGCAATGAATCCTCGATAAGAGTTGTAAAAGTAGATGACTAGATGCCGACTCTTTATATAAAAGTAGAGTCAAAAGCAACTCTACCTTCACCATCTCCGACAATTAGGTCAATTTTTTTGTTTCGTAACCAAAACTATTGGATGTAGTAAACATTTAAATCGTGTAATCAAAGAAACAATGAAGGAAGCTTGGCTCAGTATTGACGCCTGTTTGACTAGAAGTTCAGCAATCTAAACGCAAACCAGTTTAGAAACTTTTGCACCCGACCAGACCCACTTGAGTTATAAAGCCACCACCCAACAAAATCAGAAGACTTGAGTTTATAATATATTGGACACAAAGACCAAAAAATGAGTTTATAATATATTGGACACAAATATTAGTTACTTACCTTATACATGTTACTTGCTTCAGTGTTTTCAAGTATTTGTCACTATCAAATTGGATATTAAGCTGTTTAGTTTTTGTTACGTGAATGAAAAAAATGATAACGAGATCATAAAAAAAGCTTTAAAACAGACAAAAATATTTTTTTTGTTGTAAGAAATAAATAATATTTTCATATCGAAATTTTTATGTTTTTTGTCCATTCTTCTTCATTATAATATGTACAATTATTTTGTTTAGAGTAACTTTCATATTTTTCCAAGTCGAGTAAACCTAATAAATTTTTATATCTCTTTTTAATAGAATATTGTTTAGCAAGTAAATTTTAAAGCTCGAAATTTTTTTTAAAATAATTCATAAGTACTTGCAAATATTAAGTAATCAAACGGGACAAGTAATTTTTAAAAAACATATAAGTACAAGTCTAAAAAACTTTGTATCTAAGTAATATGTAAAATAGCAAGTGACATCACTGATTACGTCATTACGATTATGTCATTTTTGATCACTCCCACTGTTCAAAATTGATTTTTCGTTTCCAACTATCCCACGCTCAGCATATAATTATGATAGCTTAGTGATAACATATCTATATACTATAATAAAAGTTTAATATGAAAGCATATGAGGCTGTCCACATCATCACTTTAATTCAACCAATCACAATGTTCCTTTCTGCCATGTTGTTACGGGCTTCAAAAAAATCGATCGGGCTTGAATACAGAAAATTGGTTGGGCTTTGTGGCCCATATTAAAATCGATCAAATCTTTCATAAATCTGTAAGACCCCCTTAAATCTCAGGGCCGGGCCCTGTCCTAACACACTTGACTGTTAAGTGAAGAATGTTCTTTTTGTTTCCAATCTCTCTCCTTATATACTATAATAAAAGTTTAATATGAAAGCATATGAGGCTGTCCACATCATCACTTTAATTCAACCAATCACAATGTTCCTTTCTGCCATGTTGTTATGGGCTTCAAAAAAATCGATCGGGCTTGAACACAGAAAATTGGTTAGGCTTTGTGGCCCATATTAAAATCGATCAAATCTTTCATAAATCTGTAGGACCCCCTTAAATCTCAGGGCCGGGCCCTGTCCTAACACACTTGACTGTTAAGTGAAGAATGTTCTTTTTGTTTCCAATCTCTCTCCTTAGACTAAATTATTTCATATGTAAGAGTACAACCTTCTCCATTGCCTGATATTTTGGGATTACTTGAGTCTTTAACACTCGACTTTTTTTTACAACATCGATTATTTCAGTTATGTTGGAGAAGTTGTTAGTGACTTATTGTAAACCCCGAGGGTAAGCATGTGGACTATGGCTTTGTTGAGTTTGCTTCTGTTGACGCAACACTTAATGCCTTCCGACTCATGAATGGTGAATATTTGCTTGATCACATGATCTTTTTTGATGTGGTTAAGCTACCTCCGTACCGTCTTCTACCCAAATAAATTTTACTTTCCATTTTATGGAATTTATATATTTTGCTAGAGTTTTAATATCATTTACAGAAGACTAATTTATATTTTTTTGTTAATTAGGTATAATCTTGGAGAGAAGCTCTGGTAAGAGATCTAATGGTGAATTTTTTTTTTGTAAACATGGAGACATCACTTTTGTTTTCTCGAAAATTCAGTTACGAAGACTATCTCCAAAGAGTGTTCACAAAAAAAGACTTGATGAAACTTGCTATGAAGAAGAAGAAGTCTTTGATGAAACTCCAAGTTTTATTGAGGTACTTAAAGAAACGTTTAGCATTTATTAACATGATCAGTAGAAGACGATAACTTTAATGAGACTTTTAAAGTAGTTTTCAAATATCTCCCATCGTCTATAAATTAACAATACTACAACATGTAATAAACTAACAGTATAGAATATGTATGTTTTATTTTTTCCATAATACAGCTACGTTTATATCAATATCAATTATTAAATATTAAAACTTACCTTAACTTTTAATTGATAAAAAAAGAATATAACATTTGTACAAGTATAATTTTGTTTGAACTGTGAAAATAAGAAGCCACAGCTAGACTACAAATATTTGAAATATTGATTTGAAATGATTTATTCAATCAGTTTGAAAATCTTTTTCCTATCATTTAGGTTGAGTCGAATGAAATAGTCATTTCGTCAATTATACTAATAAATAGATAAAATAATAAAGAGACTTTTTGATGATGAAAAATTAAGCAAATGATCTTTATTTTATTTTTTGTACATTATTCTATTAATTTTTTTTCCACCAATTCCTAAACATATTTAACGGTTACACCCAAAAACAAAAGCAAAAAACTGTTTTCTGGCCTTAATACAAATAATGATTAGCAGCGGATTATTATGGATGATTGGAATCTTAATTTCAATAAATATATAATTAAATTTAATATTATTCGTCTTTATTCAGTTGTCAATATGTCTCCACTGCTTCTCGCTGATGTGCATACAATGTAGATCTATTTCTATTATCTTTTAAATTCTTTTTTAAAATTCTTCTTTTCAGAGTTTTTCTTCAAATATTTATCCATTTCTCTGTACAATTTTGGTTAGTTCTTATATGATGTACTATATCGTAATATAGTAATAGCAAAAGTGTGAAGAAGAAGAATCAAGTGATATCATAAAATTAAATTTTAACTAATATTTTAATTTATTTTTATTCAGTTTATGTACTAATTTATATGTACTTTGATACTGAAATATTTTTTTTTGAATTTTAATAATTTAAAATTTTCAATCAAAAAATAATACGTAATTTATAATATAGGAAAAAAAATCCGGGCGTAGCCCAGGAAAATCTCTAGTTATCATTAAAGATGCCATGTGCACCTTATTTTTAGGTATGATTGATTTTATTTGATTCGATTTGATGGAGTTCGACCTAAGAAAAATACAGTACACTACAATAACTAAAATATAATCAGAGTTACGAAATTTTAAAAGAAGGTTATAAAATACTCCCAAGTAAACTTTATAACGCAGCTTCCCAATTACGCACGTTCCCAATAATTTGACTATATAACTATAGTCCAGTGAACGGAGAGGAAGAAAGCATAGCTCATTCAATTTGTGGCTGTACGTTGAATCCTCGAGAGAGAGAGAAAAAAACAAAGGTTTAAAATCTTTTATACAATGTCAAAAGAAGCATTGGCCACATTGTTTGATTTAGAATCACAAGAACGTGGTGGTTCTCCTTCATTTATGTCACAAACCCTCTCCAAGGATCCACAGCCAACCTCCGACGACGGAGACGGTGGGCGGATTCCGTTAGAAGAGTGGCTGCCGATCACAGAATCAAGAAAAGGGAATGTTTATACGGCGACGTTTCATCTTTTCTGCTCAGGACTTGGTTTACAAGTTCTTCTTCTCCCTGCAGCTTTCGCAGCACTAGGATGGTAACATCTCATTTCAAACCAAACTTTCTATGTTTTTATTAACTTATCTTCCAATTCTTACCATAATTAGAAAGTGTTTTTTTTTTCTAGGGTATGGGGAGTGATAATTTTAACGGTGGGATTTGCATGGAAGCTTTACACGGTATGGCTTCTTGTTCATCTCCACGAAGCCGTGCATGGAATACGTTTCAGCAGATACTTGAGACTTGCTATTGCTTCATTCGGTAATATACTCCATTTATTCATTTTAGTTGTCGTTTTAATGTTTACACATAGATTAAAAAATATTTAATTTTTTATGTTTTCAAAATAAAAACATCATTACCTATAAATCTAACCATATTTCAACCAATAAAAAATAAAACAACATATAAATTTAATAATTATGCATTGAAATCATAAAACACACTTATTCTTTTAGAAAAAAATTACTCTACAACTACAATTAAAGCGAAACGGAGGAAATATCAAATTCTATAAAACGTTGTCGTTTTCATCATGCAACAACTTTAACGTTACCATTTACGTTGTTGTCATGAAACAATATAATAGGTGTGAAGCTAGGGAAACTTCTAGGAATATTCCCTGTGATGTATCTCTCAGGAGGAGCTTGTTCGATTCTGGTTATAACCGGTGGAAAAACAATAAAACAACTTCTACACATTATGTACGAAGATGACACCGTGCCACTTACTACTTTGCAATGCTTCGTGATCTTCAGCTGCCTCGCGGTGGTCATGTGTCAGTTTCCAAATCTAAATTCTCTTTTTGGAATCTCGTTGATCGGTGGTGTTATGGCCATAGCATACTCCACAGCAATATGGAGTTTACCTCTAGCTAGTACGTCGCAAAGGAATCAAAACAATGTCTCTTACGTTACAAAAGATACAAGTTTCGATACTATTTTCAACGCCATTGGATTGATAGCTATTTCATTTCGTGGGAACAACCTCATCCTTGAGATTCAGGTCTTTAAGATAATACTGAGAAAAATGGCATTTTAAAACTTATTTATTTACCTTTTCAACTTAAATTAGGTTAGTAAATTGACAAGGTTTTCTTGCTATATTTTGTAGGGTACTCTTCCTTCCGATTCAAAGAATCCTTCAAGAAAGACAATGTGGAGAGCTGTGGTTATCTCTCATGTGTTCATAGCGATTTGTATGTTTCTAGTAGCCATTGTTGTCTATTGGGCATATGGTGACAAGGTATGTCAAAATCCCACACTAATATATACTCACTTGTTATTGTTACAAAAAGATGTATGTTTTATGTTATTCACATTTATTAAAAAACATATAAAGTTTTAGTTATTAATGTATTTCTAACCAATAAAATTTTAAGAAATATTTTAAAATTTAAAATTTAACATTAATCAATGTAATGAAATGTAAAAAAATGTATTTTTTAAAAATAATATGTTTTCTAAAACATATTTTTTCCGAAACAGAAAGAGTATTATTGACGCATATGTGTTTGATCGTTAATATTAATTCTTAATATATGATAGATTCCGGCTACAGGAGGTCCAGTAGGCAACTACTTGGAACTCTACGAACAAGACTACTCAAAGCGAGCCGCTTGTTTCATACACATCACGTTCATCATCAACTGCTTATGTTCATATCCGATAAACTTAATGCCTGCTTGTGACAACGCAGAGATGGTGTACACGACCAAGAGACAAAAGCCTTGCTCCGTCTTCGTCCGGATGATGTTTCGTGTGTTCTTGTGTTTGGTTTGTTTCTTTGTAGCCGTTGGATTCACGTTCTTGCCTTATCTTGCGGTTCTTATTGGAGCCATAGGGTTGCTGGTTACGTTTACGTACCCGTGTTTCATGTGGATCTCTATTAAACAGCCCCAAAGGGAAAGCCTGATCTGGTGGTTTAACGTGTCGGTGGGAAGCATCGGTGCGTGTTTCAGCGTTTTGTTTGTGGTTGCCTCGGCTCTGCACTTGGCTGATAAGGGTTTGCATGCAACCTTCTTCAATCCCTAAAGCATTATGTCACAGGACGTTTAACTAGGAAGCATATAGTGACCACTGGGCATGGAGTTAAAGGAAACGGCAGCGTATTAATCTCCACCAACATCTCAACTCATTTATTATCACAAAAAAAAAAACAAATCGTTTTTTTAATGGATAAAAGGGATCAAAGAAAATATTCAGATTTTGTAATTATGATTATTCAAAGATTTCTCACAAGAAAAAGGAATTAATGATTATCGATCAGATTTCTAGTACTCCCTATGTTTTATTTTAAGTATTATTTGACTCATTTAAGATTTGTGTATACAGATTAAAGAAACAATTAATTTATAGATTTTTTATATAAAAACATAATTATCTAACTATATATATTAATAATAGCAATCTCAATTAATGTATTTTGTTATAAAATCAAAATTAATTAAAAGTTGTTAGGAAATGATGCATGTTTCAATAATTATATATATATATATATATATATATATATATCTTTTCGACATGCAACAGTTAAAACAAAGTGAAAATATGTATAAATGTGTCTTTACATTAATATGTTTTTATATCCTAAAAATCTCTTGTACGTTTTATCACATTAACAAGATCAAATCAAAACGATAACAAGATCAACATAGAATCGCAACAGAAGCAATGAAGTAATCTAGTGCTTATACAATAAATAAGTAAGCTCGGACCCTAATTATTAGAATTACAAAATCCTGATAGCTTACAATTATTTTGTTTTTAGTTGCACTCGTAAAATTAAATTGATAGAGCCAGTTTGTATTATTCTGTTTTTATGAGAGGAGAAGCATAATAAATGCGGATGAAGAGAGAATAAAAGGAACTAACCAAAATAAATTCTATCGACGCGCTTCTGGTTCTCTATCTTTTTTTCATCATGTCAAAAATGCCAAAAACCGTGGTCTATATAGCATGGGAATTATGTTCTCACGCGCTACACGCGCGTTTAGTGCGAGTGGGATTGTTCAATCACTCTCGCGTGGATTCACTCACGTTTCGTCCTTTTTTTAATTTTCTTGCATCCGATTGAATAATTCTTTCATGTTTTTCTTTCTTTTTTTTTCTAACATTCTTTCATGTTACTCTTGTATTCTTCGTGACAACAATGTTCAATAAGTTACTCTCTTATGGTTTGTGATTTTTTGAAACCAGCTTTTGATGAGATAGACAACGCTTATGACTCTAACAAGGCTAACCACGAGTCAGTAGTCGAGTAGTGCATGGTATCTCGTTAGTTTTTAAGGGTGCGGGTTCGAATCCGTCTTCACTCAAATTACTCTGATTTGTGTGGTCAGACAGTTGGATATCTAATTTCCATAGTACCAAATGGGTTGCCTCGCATCGAAAGGTTAGTCCCTTGGGAAGATTGACTGTGTCTAGACCCAAGAACCTTCCGGATTAACTAAAAAAAAAACAGGCTAAAGGTCTTCGTCTCCTCCAGTTTTTTGTTCTGTTCAAAAGTGTCATGATTGATATCATAAGTCTCTTAAGTTAGTAGCTAGGTAGTGTTTTATAATAGTTATCATGGATAAATACAGTGCCGGCTTAGTTACAAGAGCCAGCTACCAACCCGGAATCCATGATATAATAATCTTTGAATTATTTTTTAAATTTACAAAAATGAATTTAATTGTACAGAAATAAATAAATATACATATATTGGTTTTGTTTTTATAACTAAACATCATGGCAACTCTGTAAAAATAGTTTTCTAAATTTATACTAAAAAATGTTTTAAGAAAATTATTAACAGTCTCCTAAAACTGTACGTAGACATTAAGGGTTGTTTTTATTTTGTTTGTTTGTTAATTATCATCGTCTTTGTTTGAACGCCCGACGCCGGTGAAAGACGACAACTTATGCGTTGTTATTATGTTGCAACGTCGTCGTGCTGAATCCACCACCACATATTACCGTTTTCCATGCATGCTGGTCTTTCTTAGCTACCATTCTCGTTTTCTTTTCTACTAGAAAAAAATGTTATAACTGAAAAAAAATGAAAATGTGGTGTTCTGATGTTTGTTATAATAGCTAAAAGTACTCCATTATTAAGTAAGATATTTTGAAACAGTGCTTCTGTCTCATAACAGCGCTTATGTGACTAAATTTGAGTTGAGGAAGAGCTAACCCACTACAAACGGGTTATACAAGCAGTTTCTAAATTTGACGAAGCCCATTAAAAATTAAACCCAATACTAAACCCAATGCACAAAAGATAAAGAATAAACCAATTTGCAACCCAATAGAAGAAAATTGTTGACCAGCGTTTAACCACCTACTTCTTTATTGTATTGAAGCTTGTGATTCCATACTTCTTTATCAAACTCCTTTGATAATCAATATATATTGTGTAATTTTCTTTTTAAAAAATTGTGTAATTTTCTTTTTAAAAAATTGTGTAATCTTTCACTTGTCTGAATCTTCAAATAATTTAGCAAATAAATCAAGCTCAAAAACTTTATTAATATGATCTAAAGTAACAACAAATCTATATAAGCGTACACAAAAGATGAATTAAAAACAAAGACAACATAAATTAAAAAGACTACAAAATAAATATAAATAAATTTCACTAAACTCGATGATTTTTTTTGATAAAAAATCAAAGAGAGACGGATAGACAGGTCAAGGGGTTATAAGACCCATGAACAAGAGACGAGGAGCTTAACTGTTCAATCTCTCCACAAACCGCAAATCCAGAAGAAGTGAGACGCTTCTCCAGCCTAACCACTGCAAACCAAGTTCTCTCTTCTGGAATCACAGGCGGCTTCCTCCTTCTATTCACTATAATAACGCCAGGCAACACCACCCATACAATCACCACTTTCCCACCACCATAGTTAACTAACTGAACCTTCCGGTAACGACAATTCACCTTGACATCCCCCAACACATCATCCACAAAACCCTCAACCATTACCCACTTCCCACAGCTCACGTCATACCAGTACAAATCATCGCCACGCTCCTTCAACACAAGATCATCTACAACGCACCAAACCGTACCTTTTTCTAGTATTGATTTCAGACCCGCGAAACGCGTATCTAGCAGCTGCCATTTTCCTTCTTTAGGATCATATGCATACTTTTTACGCTCGGCGATAACGTATATCTTTGCTCCAAGGACTAAAACTTCAAATTTACATTCAAACTCATCACCACCACTAGGGTGAGGCAGTTGCTCCTTACTCCAAGTCTGAGTCTTTATGTCGAAAACTTCACCCCAACACTCTTTCTCATTCTCAATGCATCCACCTCCCATAACATATATACTCCCATCTAAAAGACAAGCTTTGGCACCTTCCCTAGCCACTCTCATCTTAGGAGCACGGCGTTGAGTGTGATTCCGACAATCAAGCACACAAACTGATCTAGACGGCTTACCCTTCTTATTGATTCCTCCGAACTGGTAGATCTCTGAACCAACAGCTAAATTTGCTTCTTTTGATCGAGCACATAAATGAAAGGAAGAGTTTCTAACAGGTACTAACCTCAACTCCCTCTTTATTTTGATTTCACACCCGGCTTCGCTGATAAAGGTATCTCCTTTTTTGATTCTCTCATCGTTTTGACTCATGAGATTGTACCAGCGATGCCTACGGGTCGTGGCAGTACTTAAAATCTCGCAGCATAAATAGAGGCGAGGCTCTGTGGCTCCGATTTGAGAACGAGCTAAGTATATCTCGGGAGAAGAGAGGAGAGAGTGGAACCACTTGGAGACTGAGCTGATCGAAGGGTATTGAGATTTGGAGACGCGGGCTAAACAACTCACAGCGATTTCATCTGGAACCGATGAGAACGATGATGATGATGGATCATGGCACCAAGAAGAAGGAGCTGTAGAATTCTTCATCTAGTCGGCTACTAGGTTTTTGGTGCTTTTGTTTTTCACCACTCTTTATAAATAGTGGGTAATAATGTAGCTCTCTATATTTTTTGTGGGCCATTACATTAAAACCCACAATGTTTTAGACAGAGACTGATTTTATATCTTAGATCGTTTCAACTTTCAACTACTAACTTAGTTTATTATGGATTAATGGTGCTTTGTATGTTCATTATTGTCTTGTTGAGATGTTTTTTCTAGTCTGATGGGAGGTGATGGATCTTCTCCCTCATGCTTGGCAAAATAAAAACATGTTAATTAAGAATCTTAATTCATCATTCACAAAAAGAGTTGAATCATTTTGGACATCATTGGTATGTCATGGTTGACTTTGCTGTGAGTCCATTAAACATTAATAATATATTGGCCTTTCGGTCTCCATAAGAGCTTCATAGTTCAGGTTTGGAACGTGTGTTTGATCTAATTAGCAAATAAATCAAACTCAAAAACTTTATTAATATAGATTTGAAGTAACCTCGAATCTATACCAAGCATGCACAAAGCTGATCTAAACATATAACATAACTTAAAAAAAGATTTCAAAACAAAGTAAAATAAATATAAAGAACGAGATGATTATTTGATAAATCAAAGAGAGACGGATAGACATGTCAAGGGACTATACGAACCGTGAACAAGAGAGCAACTCAACCGTTCAATCTTTCCCGAAATAGCAAGTCTAGATGAAGTGAGACGCTTCTCCAACCTAATCACGGCGAAGCAGGTTTTCTCTTCTGGAATCACAGGCGGTTTATTCCTCCTCAATATAGGTTTAGGATACACTAGCCATACAATCACCACTCTCCCACCACCATAGTTAACTAACTGAATCATCCTGTAATGACAATTCACCTTGGTATAACACAGATCTTCCAAACCCTCAACCATTATCCACTTTCCACAGCTCAAGTCATACCAGTACAAATCATCGCTACACTCCTTAAACACAAGATCATCTACAACGCACCAAACCGTACCTAGTTCTAGTATGGATTTTAGACCCGCGAAACGCGCATCTATCAGCAGCCATTTTCCTTGTTTAGGATCATATGCATACTTATTACGCTCGGTGATAACGCATATCCTTGCTCCAAGGACTACAACTTCGAATTTACAATCTTCACCACTAGGGTGAGACAGTAGACCCTTGTTCCAAGTCTGTGTCTTTACGTCGAAAACTTCAACCCAACACTCTTTCTCAATGCATCCTCCTCCCATTACATATATACTCCCATCTAAAAGACAAGCTTTGGCGCCTTCCCTAGCCACTCTCATCTTAAGAACACGACGTTGAGTGTGACTCCGACAATCAAGCACACAAACGGATCTAGACGGCTTGCCCTTCTTGTTGATTCCTCCGAACTGGTAGATGTCGGAACCAACAGCTAAAACGGCTTCGTTTAATCGAGCACGTAAATGAAAGGAAGAGTTTTTAACAGGTACTAAACTCAACTCCCTCTTTATTTTGATTTCACTCCCGTCTTCGCTGATAAAGGCACCTCCTTTTTTGATTCTCTCATCATCATCGCAGTTGCTGAGACTCATGAGATTGTACCAACAACGGGTGGAGGCAGTAGTTAAACTTTCACAACATAAATAGAGGCGAGGCTCTGTGGCTCCGATTTGAGATCGAGCTGAGTATATCTCAGGAGAAGAGAGGAGAGAGTAGAGCCCCTTGGAGACTGAGCTGAGTGAAGGGTATTGAGATTTGGAGACGCGGGCTAAACAATTCACAGCGATTTCATCTGGAACCGATGAGAACGATGGTGATGATGATGATGGATCATGGTACCAAGAAGAAGCTGTAGAATTATTCATCTAGTTGGTTGGCTTGGCTACTAGGTTTTTCGTTTTTCGTTTTTTACCATCTTTATAAATGGGTAATAATGTAGTTTTTGTGTGGGCCTATACATTAAAGCCCACAATGGATCTAGCCGACAAAAAAAGCCCACAATGGTTTTGGTTTTCAAGTCCTCTCTTGCTTTGATTCTCGAAAGTCCTCTCTTGCTTTCAACATTTTCCATTTTTATTTATATTTGTTTCACTTTGCTTTGTAATCTTTTTCAATTTATGTTGTTTTTTGAGTTCATCTTTGTGTACGATTGATATATAGATTCTAGGTTACTTCAAATCTATATTGTTTTTGAACTATTTGCTAATTAGATCAAACACACGTGTCCAACCCTGAGCTACTACGCTCTTATGAAGGCTACAAGGCCACGATATTACTGAGAATTGACTGACTGACGGCAATGTCAACCATAACACACAACATACCAACCATGACCAATATGATTCAACTTTTTTTGTGAATGATGAATCAAGGTTGTTAATTTACATGTATTGTTTGCCGAGTATGAGCCATATTGCAAATGAGATTGGGTCAATTGAAATATTACATTATATATATATAAGGTTATCAAAGGAGTTTGGATTGTTTGATATCACAAAATTAACTGGATGTAGTAGGGAGAACAAGGGAAATGATTTCACAAGAAAGACATGGAGAAACTAAACTACAAATAGCAAACTAACAATGTGGGCACTAAATGAAAACAAAAGAGAGATAAAAAACCCATTTCATGATTAACAACACCATACATCCACCAACTTAAACTTCTCTCTCACAAACACACAAATAAATCATACATAATAAAAGCACATAGATATTAAGTTGTTTCTTCACATTTAACCCTTCATCACTTAAGTTGGTATCTTCAAACTTCTCCATCAGTTGGTTGCATTGCTTCTGAATGAGGCCAAGGCCTTAACTGCTGCAGCTCTCAAAATGTATTGATGGTAAGCTGCTGCTGCTAGTGCTCCAATGAACGGTCCAACCCAGAAGATCCACTTCAAAAAAAAAAGTTGATTGTCAAACAATTATTTCGTCAACAATACAGAAATGGAATCATTAATTGTCTTAATCAAGATAATGTATGACAACTAAAGACTTACATGGTCATCCCATGCCTTCTCATTGTTGTAGATAACAGCAGCTCCAAAGCTTCTGGCTGGGTTAATTCCAGTTCCAGTAATGGGGATAGTAGCCAAATGCACCATGAACACAGCAAATCCAATTGGTAGTGGAGCCAAGACCTAATCAGAAAAAAAAAACTTAATCAAAAACTAGACAAACCTATTATTATTATTTTTCTGTAACAAAATCTAGACAAATCTATTAATTTGAGCCTAAAACTAAAAAAGATTTAAACCCAAAAAGATTCTAACTCTAACAGAAATTAAACAGACACACATGACATTAAACAAAACTTTATCATTAACCCAAAAGATTCAAAACTTTATTACGAATCTACACAAACCCACTTGAGACTAAACAAAAACTTTATAATAAAACCCAAAAGCTTCAAAGATTCTACAAAGACTCATTTCAGATTATCACAAGATTTATCATAAACTCCCATAGAGATACAAACATTGTCAGAATCTACACAGGCCCACTCAAGATTATACCAACTTTTATCATAAAGCCCTACAAGATTATCAGAAACAGAACACTTACGGGGATGTGAGAGTCACGGGCACTTCTCTTGGGGTCAGTTGCAGAGAACACGGTGTAAACAAGGACGAAAGTCCCAATAATCTCAGCTCCAAGAGCAGTTCCGTTACTGTAACCATCGGCTACGGTGTTAGCTCCGCCTCCAAGAGTGTTGTAAGGAGTTTTCATGAAAGCTTTCACGAAACCCACACCACAAATAGCTCCAAGACACTGAGCTATCATGTAACCAACAGCTCTCACCAAAGAGACCTTACGTGCCAAGAACAGACCGAAAGTCACAGCTGGGTTAATGTGGCCACCTACGCACAAACAAACCAAATAAGAGATTAGCAACAATCTTAACGAACTAATCACACGTAAAAGAAGAGTTATTCAAAATAATAACAAATAATTAATAAATAAATAAATAAATAAAGAGTTTTTAGCAAGGTTATCCCTATAGACGGGTCTAGGCGGAAACTCGGTTCTATCCAAAACGATTTTTCTAAAAATTAATTTCTATCGATTTATATGACTTATACCAATTTAAATTATTCGAAATTGTTTAAAATCAATCTAAATTAATCTAAATATGTTAATTTAAATAATAATATTAGTATAAATCCACAAATTTATCTAATTTTATATTTCTATTTAAAAAACTAAAATATTTCATTTAAATATCATATATAGATATATAAAATCAATAATTTGTTAGCTTCTAAACTTCGTCTAAACCCTGAATAATCCATAGAGTCGCTAATATTTTATAAAATGCATAGTTACCGTCTAACCCCTGAATAATCCGTAGAGTCGGTAATCTTTTATAAATGCATAGTTAACGCCTAATGATTTTTTTAACTGTGGTTTTTAGACTTACCAGAGATACCGGCGGTGCAGTAAACGAGGACGAAGATCATACCACCAAAAGCCCAAGCGATTCCTAGTAAACCAACGCCGTCACAAGGACCGGTTTGTTTCTTGTGGCCAATGACGGTGGCCACGGTGACGTAGAGGAAGAGGAGTGTAGCAACAAACTCGGCGATGAGTGCTCTGTAGAAAGACCACTTTCCGAGCTCCGCCATGTCGAGAAGCGGAGCTGGTGGAGGGTCGACGTAGTCTTTGCCATGGTGGTGGGTTTGTCCCTCTTCGCTCACTTCTTTAGACATCGTTAAGACTTTCTCTCTCTCTCTCTAGATAGCTATGGAGTTTTGCTCGAGTTTGAGTGGTGTTGTGTAATGACGACAGTGTCTCCCTTTTAAAAGGAAATGAGACAGGTAAGCCAAGGGTGTTTTCGGTATTTAGTAATTATTTAAACAGCTCTGCTAAATAAACATTGTTTGGTACGGTTAATGTTGTGTTAATGTCTTTAATGTGAAAGCTTCTTGAGTTTTTCGAGAATCTAAATGTCAGTTGATTAACTTTAAATTAAAATCGTACAAAAAGTTAAACTAATTTTTTCGTTAGAACTTTCTCCTTCTAGTTAATAACGAAGATCAAGGCATACATAAAATCAATATTAATTAAACCACAAAAGGAGAAAAAAATACTATTTTGTTCAAAACAAAAACTAGAAGATTTTTATGGGTTTTTCTTTTGTTATGACCAGTAGTTTTGTACATTATTACAAGCACACAACAGTCAAAAAAATTATTTTAGTATTATGTGATAGTGATGATACGAAACAAACAATCAAAGGTGGGGGCTCTACGTGCATGGACAAAATCTTCTGCTGTTCTGGAATTGTTAATATTTTTTCTTGCTAACATGGAAGAGTAAGATAAATAAAAACAAAATGCGAGAAAAATAAATAAATGAAGCCATGTTTTAATAAAAATTAAAAAATAGTAAATAATGAATAAAGCCATGTGTTTGTAGTTTTGCACAACATTTTTGGGTATTATATACAATATGAAACAAGTGGACATAAAAAAATAGGTGATGCGACCCAAGTGTATACAGGTAAGCCATGTGAGGGTTTAGTGATGGAAACGAGGTGCAAGGTTTTCGAGTTAGCCTGTCATCCCCAACCCTCCTTCTACTCAACGGTTATATCGATATCTTTGTCTATTTTTGTCCAATCTGTTTTTGGCAACTTTGCTTTTATAACTTTTCGTTTACCAAATTACGTTTTAGGTCAAGTATGTTTTCAAACTGGTTAGGATGTAGCTCTCTATAAACAAGTTTATTTCCTCAATAAGTAAAAGAGTTTTTTTGGTTAGCTATGAAACTCTCAAAGAATATGTATGTAGTATCATGTATGCATTATGAAATGGAAAAAACAAGTCTCAAAAAGAAAGTCTAAAAAATCATATACTTGCAACTTGTTTTTAAAAATAATATACTTGAAACTAGCAATTGTTATTTATAAATATGATTAGTGTATGAGCTGGGAAACAATTATCATGGATTATTTTAAATTAAGCGGGATAGTTTTGTTTGTGTTACACATATATACTCGCCCATGAATGGGTAACTAAAACTAAGAAGAAACAATCATTATCGTAAGAACTAGCATAGGGGACCAACAGCTAATACGATTGTCTAAAGAAAGTAAAGCCTGTAACCAGTGATTATTATCGTTTGGATATGCATGTCCAAAACAAAGTAACTTTAATTTGTAATTAGGTTTCCAAAAGCACACTATATGATTCTTTCGATTTTTCTATACGTGAATACAACATTTGTCTTTATTCTCCATTCCTCGCAACTTTCTTTTGTTAATATCCATAATATATTACTACTGAATCACTTTCTGTGATTGATACTTGTTTTTATTCATATGCTAATATATTAACATGTATATATGTAATGGGGATACTTTTACTTTCTATGATACAAAGATAAACTTAATTAATATTCATCAGTTGACAAAAAAAATTAATATTCATCATGCAAGTACAAGTACATGAGGAAAAAATATTTTGAAGTACTAAATGCATGTTTGATCAAACAAAAATTTGTGCTGTCTTTGTGACCAATAAAGGCCAGGTCATTGTGCAATCATGGAAGCTGATTATTGTTTTCCTCCTATTCTATGAGTGTTTTTGCATTTTCTCATTGGAAATACATTTGGAAAACTAAGTAATTCTTTGAACAAAAAAAAACTAAGCAATTCAATAGATTCCAAGTGATATTATGAATTTATTAACCCTAATCTTAAGTAACCAATACACATCCCAATTCAAATCATCTTGAAGCTTAGAAGAGTGTTGATTCATGTGGTCTTGAAATAAAGAAAAATCGACCCTCGTTAGTTTTGTGATCAAGTCCATTTACAAAAATTGAAATATTGATTCTTCAATTGCAACTGCATCTTAGTTTATATTATTCTAATATATATATACACATGTGTAATTTAGATAAATAATAAATAATCAATTCGGTGGTTTTACCATCTAAGATATTCCATGATTCAAATCTCCATGGTGCAGAAGAGGTTGAATATTATTTTTTTGGTTCAGAAGATATTATTGCATGTGATAATGAGTCACTAATCATATCATATAATTACATTATTTCGCTGCCTGTCTTTTTGATTATGGTTATTTCACCGGAAAATAAGGTGCTTTATATTATACATTCTGACGAGCTTCAACTAATTTATAGATAAATTTAATTATAATAGTATTATTTCAAGTCCAGAGGAAATCACCTACCACGAGGGCAGCCTAGCTTGCCCAATCTTTATCTCCAAAACATCCACGTCATGTTTCCACATCAGTTTAGGCAAAAGACAGGTCAGATATCTTGCTTTGTCCACACAGATTGTGCCATGTGTATCGTGTCATGTAACGGCTAGATTGATCCACAAGGACCACAATTATGTATTTTTCCAAACTCTTTACACGATGGTCCTAGTGTTCGGTATTTTTCATAAATTATATAACGGCCACTACTTTCACGTTTTAATTTAGCCTAACAGTTCTGAACAAATCTGTGAGACCCGCATCTCACGTAATAATATAATAATATTATTAATTGTCTGAAATACCATCATAATAATTATACATAAAAATCCAAATTTCATAAATCCAAATAATACACAAACTCGAATAAAGTCGGTAATATTATAAAATAAGTCCGAAACACAACGAAGAAAATAATCCCAAAAGCACCCGCCGATATGATCAATCCCGATCGTCAGTATCACCTGAAAGGGGGAAAGAAAGGAGGGGTGAGCAACAGGGGAGTCACTCAGTGAGGTATGGGATGCTAGACACGCAAACCACTGACTTGGGTAAAAGAACTCCCACTATGGAAGTTTAACACTAACATGAACAAACACGATGTCTAAGACATCACACGAAACAACCAATGCTATGATAGCACATAGATAAGCCATACGCCCCGCATTTTCCTCTACGGATATACCTCAAATATCTCTATATGCGTCGATAACCCAGACATCTCTGGACCCCCGCACTCGTACCATATGCGTCAAATGCAAACGTCTCTGCATGGCGCTCCAAACAAATATGCGTCGATAGCCCAAACGTCTTTGGACCCCCGCCCCTCAATATGCGTCGATAGCCCGGATGTCTCCGAACCCCCGCCCACTGATATGCGTCGATAGTGCAGAATTACGTCTCTGCACCCCCGCCCACCGATATGCGGCGATAGTACAGAATTACGTCTCTGTACTCCGCCCTCATCACATAGTCCCTACTAATATATCTCTAAATACGTATATATATATGTACCATCGCTTAACATCACCCAATCATATCAATAGTTGAATCCTCTAGACCCCTAGTTCTGGTTCGCAATGAATGAACTAACTACCACGCAAGACTCGATTTCAATCAGACGGAACATGTTTCGAAACTAAACGACCATAGGAAGAATTCTAATACTGGTTCGGGATTTACGGAATAGACCCTCACCTTAGCAATGTGGGAAAGTGATACTTGTGGGCTCCTGGGGCTCAAACAGACTCCAAATCTGAAAGCAGAACGAAAAATCGTGTCAGAACGCCTTTCGAACGGGTCAAAACGGACAAACGGTCAAAAGTCAACTGCTGGTCAAAGTCAACGCCGGTCAACGCGCCGGTCAACGGTGGCGCGTGAGATCCACTCTCCTGCCGACGAAACTTCCGGCGGCGAGTGTGGGCCACCCCGGTGTCCGATCGGGGCGATTCTGGTGTCTACGGACTCGTCTCGACGAGAGGAACGCGATGGTGGTCTCATAATTTCGAGAAACGCAACGGTTTAAAAGATATGGGCAAAACAAGTTTCGGCCAAGACATAACTCAAAGGGGAGGCGGTTTTCCGGTGGTTACCTTGGCTGCGAACGATGGTGACTCTACTGGCTCGGTCCTGGCGGTGGTGGCTCCGGCGACAAGCTCCGGCGAGTGCTCCTCCTCCTTCTCTTTCTCTTTCTTTCTTCCTTCTCTCTCTTCCTTCTCTCTCTCTTCTTCTCTTTTCTTTTCTTGCAAATGGGGAATAAGAGGAAAGTGAATGATTTTATAGAGAAATCCCGAGAGTTTTCCCGAAACTTACGGGATTTACCGGACCGGGTCGTTACAATTCTCCCCCACTAATAAAGAATTCGACCCCGAATTCTGCTCCTGAACTGGTTGCTCAACGTCGTCCTGAAAAAGCTCTGGGTAGTCCATCCTCATCTCAGTCTCAGACTCCCAAGTATCCTCCGAGATCCCATCTCTCTCCCAACGGACTCTGACCAAACTAGTCATCATTCCCTAAACTGCTTGGACTTGCCGATCCAAAATCTCAACTGGTCGAGCCTCTGCCGAAAGATCTCTACCAATGTCACTCGGCGGCTGTTGCAAAATAAGCTCTGGCTCTCTCACAACTTTCCTCAATACTGATACATGAAACACGTCATGAAAGCTCGACAACTCCGCTGATAGTCGCAACCTATAGGCCACTGCTCCAATCCGCTCCACAATCGGGTACAGTCCCATGTACCGAGGCTTCAGCTTCTTTAGTTTCCGTGTTTTAGATCCTCCCTGAAATGTCCTCATTTTCAGGTACACTAGATCACTCACCTGAAACTCCAAATCTTTTCGACGTTTATCGGCATAACTCTTCTGACGGTCGTGGGCTTCCTTAAGCCGAGTCTTGAGCATCTCTACCTGCTCCACTGTCTCTTGAACCATTTCAGGTTCTATGTCACGTAGCTCCCCCACTTCGGTCCAACAAAGTGGTGTGCGACAAGGCCTACCATAAAGAGCCTCATACGGTGCCATCGCAATGCTCGAATGGTAGCTGTTGTTGTAGGCGAACTCTGCCAACGGTAGATACTTTCCCCAGCTTCCTTCCCAATCCAAAACACATGCCCTGAGCATATCCTCTAAAGTCTGAATAGTCCTCTCTGACTGTCCATCTGTCTGCGGATGATAAGCTGTACTCATATGGACCTTTGTCCCAAGCGCCTTCTGGAAGGCTCCCCAAAATGTAGACGTGAACTTTGTGTCCCGGTCAGACACAATGCTTGCAGGAACTCCATGCAATCTCACAATCTCTTTGATGTAGATCTGTGCCAACTGATCGGCTCCCTCTGTTTTCTTGATTGCTAAGAAATGAGCAGACTTGGTGAGTCTATCCACAATTACCCAAATTGCATTCTTTCCACCAGTGGTTGTCGGAAGTCCTGTCACAAAATCCATAGTTACCATGTTCCATTTCCACTCTGGTAAGGGCAGGTTCTGCAATAACCCACTAGGTACCTGGTGCTCAGCCTTAACCATCTGACATGTCTGACACTGCGATACAAATGTAGCAACGTCTCTCTTCATACCAGGCCAATGATAATAGCGCTTCAGATCCCTGTACATCTTAGTGTTTCCCGGATGGATAGAAAAATGCGAGTGGTGTGCTAGCTGCAAAATTTCTTTCCGTAACGACTTATCGTCCGGCACACAAACTCGGTTCCGGTACATGTACATCCCACTCGAGGCTGTATGGTATCCAACAGTCTCGATCTCCAGTTGCTTAACCAAAGCTGCATCACTATCCTGAGCTCTGCGGATCCTCCACAATAAATCTGCTTGCTCTACGGCCTCAATACCGAACGTCTCACTCTCAACAGTAACTGCACACAATCTGAGACTAGCAAGCGTCCCTGTCAGCTCATGAACCTCCTTGGTTCCTGAAACATCGCTCCTCCGCCTACTTAAGGCATCTGCTACCTGATTAGCCTTGCCCGGATGATAGGCGACATCCAAGTTGTAATCTGCTAACAACTCAATCCATCTACGCTGCCTCAAGTTCAGGTCCGTCTGCGTAAAAATGTATTTCAGACTCTGGTGGTCTGTGAGAATCTGCACCTTCTCTCCATACAAATACGACCTCCAAATCTTCAGTGCAAACACAACTGCTGCCAACTCTAAGTCGTGAGTGGGGTAGTTAACTTCGTGCGATCTCAACTGGCGCGATGCATAAGAAATAACATGACCCTCCTGCATCAAGACACATCCCAGACCAATACCAGATGCATCCGTATACACCTCATACGGTACCCCGGGTCTAGGTAAAACCAAAACTGGTGCTTCCGTCAGCTGCCGCTTCAGCTCTGCGAAACTCCTCGAACATGCATCTGTCCAAACAAACTTGACGTCCTTGCCTGTTAGTTGCGTCATCGGCTTGGCGATACTGGCGAAATTTTTGACAAACTTCCGGTAATACCCCGCTAAACCCAAAAAGCTGCGGATCTCCGTAGCACTCCTCGGTGTAGGCCACTCTGTTATTGCAGTAATTTTCTCCGGATCTACTGCAACTCCTGCCTCAGAGACGACGTGACCCAAAAATCCAATCTTTCGCTGCCAGAAGCTACACTTACTCAATTTAGCAAACAACTGATGCTCTCGAAGCTTACCCAATACAATCCGCAAATGATCTGCATGCTCCTCTCTGCTCCGAGAATAAATCAAGATGTCGTCGATGAAGACAATCACGCACTTGTCTAGGTGCTCGCGGAACACGTCGTTCATTAGCTTCATAAACGCTGCCGGTGCGTTAGTCAATCCAAATGGCATTACCACAAACTCATAATGTCCATATCGTGTACGAAAGGCCGTCTTCCGCACATCTTCCTCAGCTATAGCAATCTGGTGATACCCTGATGCCAAGTCGATCTTGGAAAACCATGAAGCTCCCTGCAACTGATCCAATAGCTCATCAATACGCGGTAGCGGATACTTGTTCTTGATGGTCACCTTGTTCAAACCTCTATAGTCGATGCAGAGTCTGAAACTTCCATCCTTCTTCTTCACAAACAAAACAGGTGCTCCCCAAGGTGAAGTACTGGGCCTGACAAAACCCTTATCCAGTAGCTCTTCCAACTGTTTCTTCAACTCTGCCATTTCGGCTGGTGCTAAACGGTATGGAGCTCGTGAAACCGGTGTTGTCCCTGGTTCCAACTCAATCGTGAGTACATCTCCTCTGGCTGGTGGCGGTCCTTTTAAGGACTCAAATACATCCTCATACTCTGCGACCACTGGAACATTCCGTAGCTCCTGATTTTCATCTTCCGTAACCATCGAAATGGTTGCTAAGAATCCTTCTGCTCCTCTCTGCAGTAGCTCCTCCGCACGTAACATAGAAACGATGGAGACTCCCAGATGTGTCTGAACACCCTGAAACGTAATCCTTCCATCTGCTTGAGGAACGTGAACCTTTGCCCTTGGGCAATCCAGCACTACTCGATGACGTGACAGCCAATCCATCCCAAGGATAACATCATAGTAGCTTAGCTCCATCTCTGCCAAATCTCCAACAAACTCGATCCCTCCAAGTGTAACTGGTACACTACGATGAACGCCAACGGCTCCCAATCTCTCTGCCCCAGCTGTCTGAATTTGCTTAGTCTTTGGCTCAAAGACTCCTCGGAAAGACCAAGATCTAGCCAAACGTGGACTCACAAAGCTGTGCGAAGCTCCCGTGTCAAATAGAGTGTGAGCTGGCTCTCCTTCAACCAAAACTGATTAACTTCTATTGTAACTGAATACCAACATTATTCAAGGAATAATACTCACGGAAAGGTGCTATTTATTTTCTTTTTAAAATACCCAAATTCCCAAAAACATTTTCGAAAATCATTTAAAATCGATTCAAAAGTCGATGTAACCGGGTCTCCACGAATCGCCATCCCGGGTCGGAGCCGGAATGGAACCCGCTCTGATACCAAATTGTGAGGGTCTCACAAAATCATCATACCTGTTTTGTTTATGTTTACTGAGGAGTATACCTCTTAATTATTAATATGGAGAATTTTCCGATGCTCTAATAAGCACTGTATATAAACAATACATCAAATGTTTATTGGTTGTTCTCTAAATAATTATCTTGCCGTTTAGTAGGTAATTGTAGGCTACTAGCTAATTTGTTACGTGTAAGAAAGTGCTGTCTTTTAACAAAGGGAATTTAATATGAACGTTTAAACCTTTACAAGATAAAGTAAAGGTTTATCTTGTAAAGAAGTTTAAACGCTCATATAAACTCTTTAACAACAAAAAAAGAAAACCTTTACAAGATTCTAAATGAAATCTTTTGGAAGTAGGAAAAAAATGTTTGTATCTTTTCTTTTAGAAGAACCGGAACTAAGTGAGCATGGTGAATCTTGTAAAGGGGATGAGTAGAGTCAACCATTCTCGTATATTAGGCTCTATCCATATCATGTAAACTAGAGCTTCGATCAAATGTAGATGAAGGTTGTCTAGCCATTCCATCACAGAAAAAACAGCACAAAGCTCAGCAGACAACAACGCGGGCTATTAGAACCTGAGATTGATTTAGGTTCCGAATGGTGATAGACCGTCCGCACAATACCAAAATAGTAACAAAAATCTGTACATATACTTATATTTATGCGTTTTTGTTATTATTTTAACTGCATCGTAATTGTTTTGCAGTTATCCCGCATGTTACCATTTGAACCTTTAATTATTATCTAAAAGATTGGCCGGTGGAAAACTCTTACCAAGAACCTTTTTACTTCAAGATTAGTTAGATATTCGAGAAACCAAGATTATAGAATCTAATGATCTACATTAAAAGAATAGTATAACACGAAAATGAGAAAGTAATCACTAGTAAAATAGGATTTTAGTTGTTGGGCCAGAAAGATATTCCAGCCCATATTGATATACTCACCTTTGCGTTGCTGCCGTTTTAAATAAGTGGTATAAGCTGACATTTCATTTTCTAGCATTATGGGCTATAGTCACTCATAATGGGTTCAGTTATCTCTTTCTTATGTCAGCCGATTTGATAAATTTTATCCACTTATGAGATCAGTCCATAGCAAACATGATTGGTCAAACTGTATCGCCTTGCTTAGCCCATAGTAAACATTGCAGCACATCGTCTCTTCAACATTTCAAGTCTTCGTGCATGAATAACAAGTGTCTTAGAAACTTACATTTATTGATTGACGTATATATAGTCCAATGTTCCAAAAATTGGTTTAGCTGTTAAAAAAGAAAACGGTGTAGTTCTTTAAAAAACCGGTTTAAATGTTCATATAAATAATAATTTTCTATAAAACGCATAGCTACCAACCTATCGTCTAACGATTTTTAGAGTATCATCTAAATTTCTGAAGCAGCAAGAAGGTCTGGAGGTGGACCCACTCGAAGTTGATAACTTCGTCTCGCCACATCTCCCAAGGGCCAAAACATGGGAACAATACAATCAATTCACGTGAGAGCATATTCCCCCGTCTATGGCGTTCACATTAACCAAGCACACGTGGAAACCAACATATAATCCACGTCATCCAAAACCATACTAAACCACTTATAAAGGTTTTGGTAAAAGGCCAAAAGAACCGGATAAGGAACCACGACTCCATGACGTCCTCATTTATTCCTTTCCTTTGTTTTCTCCGTATTGTAAAATACAATAGTATCTATTTAATTATTTTGTCAACCTTCGTCCTTGATTTTGTTGTATACAAAATTTATTTGACAATATCTCCATCGTGGTTCAGCTTATCTTGAACTTTCTTGGGAACCTAAATTCGGATGACATTGTTGTAGTATAATTTATCATCTTGGGCTAAAACTCTACCGAGTTTTGAAGGTGTAATGTCGTGTTATACTTATAACCCAGCCAGTGATGTATAGGTTAGAAAACTACATGTTACTCGGATTTAAACGAAACAAAAAATATATAGAAATGATATACTTTCAGAAGCAACAACAAAATAACCATTCTTATATTTATATAACATAGAATAGTTTAGATTCTAAGGTAAGTTTGCTTCTTTTCTGTAGAGTTGACTTTACATTAGCATAATTCCACCTCAAGAAAACGAAGATTATGTTAAAACTTGAAAATGTGATGTTAACAAGAGTGTGATCATAATTTTCAGATCAAATATTTTCTCATATTCGCATTAAATAATATAGAAAAAGGTTATCAATAATCCATTACTTGAATAACAATTGCCTCAATCATTTTATTATATAGGAAATATTAGCAACAAATTATAACTCTTCTTTCAAAATTTTAATAAATATGTTGTGGTTAGTTAAAGGAAAACATATATATTCATGAATTTATCGCCACAATAAATGAATTTTGTAGTACATGGTTTCCAAACATTTATCTAAAGAGATAAAAACAAATATAAGGAAAAACGATAACCTTTAAAAATTCCCACCAGATTATAAAAAAGAGAGAAAAGGCTTTAAAGCGCAAATGCATTAAGACAGAAGCCATTTATAAATAGGACGAAGCAAATATTATATTATCTCCATCACCATCTCCTCGTTTTGTTAAATCTCTGAAAGTCTCTCTCTCTTTCTCAACTCTTATCTCATCAACCATGGATCCCTACAAGGTATGCTTCTCTCCTATGTCTATCACCTCTTAATCTTCTGCGGAAAACTAGTTTCAAAACATTGTTCTAGCTTCTTTATTGCACCCGGATATGTAATCTTGGGAACTGTTTGATTGGTGTCTATGTCGGATCTTGACTTTCTTCCAGTCGAATCTATGAATCTTGATCCTGTTAATGATGTTTTTGATCTTGTTTACAGTATCGTCCAGCGAGTTCTTACAACTCTCCTTTCTTCACCACCAACTCTGGTGCTCCTGTATGGAACAACAACTCCTCCATGACCGTTGGACCCAGAGGTATACACACATCTCTTCTCCTCAAAACGATATCGTTTCATTCATTCATATGTATATGTTAATGAAGTGTGATGGTTTTGGTAGGTCCTATCCTTCTTGAGGATTACCATCTCGTTGAGAAGCTTGCTAACTTTGACAGGGAGCGTATTCCAGAGCGTGTGGTTCATGCTAGAGGAGCCAGTGCTAAGGGTTTCTTTGAGGTTACTCATGATATATCTAACCTCACATGTGCTGACTTCCTCAGAGCTCCAGGTGTTCAGACTCCAGTAATTGTTCGTTTCTCCACTGTCATCCATGAGCGTGGAAGTCCTGAGACCTTGAGAGACCCTCGTGGTTTTGCTGTCAAGTTCTACACCAGAGAGGTAACTCATTACTTCTTATTAACAGATTAGTATGACTTAGTGCTCTAAAAATCAGTTTAGGCGGTGTTTAGGTTGCAAGTCGGCTAGCCGATTTTTTTTTTTTTTAAATCCGATTTATACAATTCATATAAGTTCATAACGTTCTCTATCAATCTAGATTAGTCTAAATCAATATAAATTAGTCTAAATCTATCAAATTAAACAATAATATTTGTATACAAATTTGTCTAGTTTATTTTTTAATATGTAATCTTTAATACATCAAAATAGTCTTATAATTATATTCAAAACTAAAATTCGTAACCAAAATGTAAAATGTATAAGAAAATAAATTAATATATTTTTTTATGTTTAAGCCCCACCTATACCAGTCCGTCTAATTGCTAGTACTCTACGAAACAACGTATATTTTAGTTTAATTTTTTTTGTGAACTCACAAAGTGTTCTAGTTTAATTTTTTTTGTGTATTTACTTTTATAATTCATCATAATAATATTATAATTAAATTCAAAACTATAATATATAACATAAATGTAAAATATATAGAAAGTAAATCAATAATTTGTTAATATTCAGGTTTAATTCGCGTAGTTTCTAGTCTTCTATTAAGCGTTTAGTTATCGCCTAACAATTGGTCGAACATTGGTGAAACTGGATATATTACTAAAGCAAATGATCATTCTTTTTGAGCAGGGAAACTTTGATCTTGTTGGAAACAACTTCCCTGTCTTCTTCATCCGCGACGGGATGAAGTTCCCTGACATGGTCCATGCTCTCAAGCCAAACCCCAAATCTCACATCCAAGAGAACTGGAGAGTCCTAGACTTCTTCTCCCACCACCCGGAGAGCTTGAACATGTTCACTTTCCTTTTCGATGACATCGGTATCCCACAAGACTACAGACACATGGAAGGTTCAGGTGTCAACACATACATGTTGATCAACAAATCCGGCAAAGCTCACTACGTGAAGTTCCACTGGAAACCAACTTGTGGAGTCAAGTCTCTCTTAGAAGAAGATGCTATCCGCGTTGGAGGAACCAACCATAGCCACGCAACTCAGGACTTATATGACTCCATTGCTGCTGGTAACTACCCTGAGTGGAAGCTCTTTGTTCAGATAATAGATCCAGCTGATGAAGACAAGTTCGACTTTGATCCTCTTGATGTGACCAAGACCTGGCCTGAGGATATCTTGCCTCTTCAACCCGTTGGGCGTATGGTGTTGAACAAGAACATTGATAACTTCTTTGCGGAGAATGAGCAACTTGCCTTCTGCCCTGCTATCATTGTCCCGGGGATACACTACTCTGACGACAAGCTGCTTCAAACACGTGTCTTCTCATATGCTGACACTCAGAGACACCGTCTTGGACCAAACTATCTGCAGCTACCAGTCAATGCTCCAAAATGTGCTCACCACAACAACCACCATGAGGGCTTCATGAATTTCATGCACAGGGACGAGGAGGTAATGTCTTTTTTGTAATGAACTTTCATGCTAGAATATCATTTTCTTACAGGAGTGGTTTGGTACAGGTTAACTACTTCCCATCTAGGTATGACCCGGTTCGCCATGCTGAGAAGTATCCAACTCCACCAGCAGTCTGCTCAGGAAAACGTGAGAGGGTTAGTAATCAAACCAAAGCTACTCTCTCTTTTAGTTTCCTGTAAGAAACATATGATTTAAAAGTTCAAAATATGTTTTGTAGTGTGTTATTGAGAAGGAGAACAACTTCAAGGAGCCTGGAGAGAGATACCGTTCCTTTACACCAGAGAGGTTACTCATTGTTCTTACTTATTTTTTGGTTATACTTAATACATTTACATGTTCTTATTGTTTTATGGTTGGTTTCTACTTCAGGCAAGAACGTTTCATCGGTAGATGGATTGATGCCTTATCAGACCCTCGCATCACACATGAAATCCGCAGCATCTGGATCTCTTACTGGTCTCAGGTATATAATCTGAACACTTTCATTGTCTGTTTCCTTAAGCCTTAGCAGTTAAAAGAGAGTTGTGAAGTTGTGTAACGTTTTTTGACACTTGATTGGTTAAATATGTGTGAAACAGGCTGATAAGTCACTGGGACAGAAGCTGGCAAGCCGTCTGAACGTGAGACCAAGCATCTAAAACGAATGAACAAGATTCTTGATTGGTCTTTGTGTGGTTCTAATAGGCAAATGAAGAAAGATGGGAAGAGATAAGATGTGTCATGATATAATCTTTCATCATGTGTGGATCTTCTGTGTTGTGTTGTGTGGTAATACTATTTGTTTAAAGACCAAAACAAAAACTTTTGTTGTGTTGTGTAACCTTGGTTTTTGTCTCATGTTCTTCACAAATAATACATCAAAGATTTTATAATAATAGTCGGTGTCATTTGATGAGAGCTTCTGTTTCCTTGAAATCTTCTTATGAAAATGTGACACCTTGGAATTGTAGATATATAAACACACACTAAAAAGTAAGAACCACATGACTTATCGACAAGGACATGGTATAGTTACAAAAGTTCAGGACGAAAGGGCAGAGCAAGTATGAAACGAAAAAGACAGTAAAGGCCATGGAATCTTTTATTTGCTTTGTGTGTGTATAGATAAATTTAGAGTTGCTTTCAATATTAGCTGTAGATTTGGCCACATTAGATAAATGTTGTATAAAAATTGGAGTAATCTTGAATGCTGACATTATAAAATATATTTGGATTTCATATTTTGGTTTGAATTTGTTACAAAAATCTATTCAACTTTAAAAAAATGTAAGTTTCTCTTTGGTTGTTACAAAGGCTTCAACTTGGCTAGATATGAAATAGCTAGTTGAATTTGAAGTTATCCATAAATAAGATCTTAATTCTTATATGTCTAATAGTGTATTGGTGTTGAATTCAAATTTATCATAAATTTCCAACTTAAAACTAATCAGCAATAAGTAGATTGGCTCAACTATTTATATATTACTACCATTGTGAGACTTAGTTTCATTTATTAACAATCGGAGAGTTGTAATTTGAATGTGTGTGCGAATACAAGCACTTTAGATAAGTGAGTTACATGTAGTTGTAAGTAGTCAAGATTTGTATACATAAGGTTCATTGCAAATTTGCATCAAAGAGTATTCACTCTTGCATGGAAACATACATACTTTTTATTTCCTCTTTTCTATGATTCTATTAGACTGCAGAAGATGGATGGTATGAGCCTATGAAAATATTGTGCATGTCGAAGCAGAACATGAGAACAACATTAACGAGTGCATGCGTGCCCGACCAACAACAAATATGGGAAATAATGGGCCGGCCCATAAGTCAATGTATAGTTTACATAATCTCACTCTTGCTTCTGTGACCTTTGAGGAAAGTTCCAACCTATACCAAAAAAATAGATAGATCATATGCTGGTTTGTAGCTTTTAAGTTTTTAATAGAATCCTATTGTGTTCTTTCTGACAAATTGAAGGTTATCTATTATAGTACAACTACAACCTAGTGTAGATGCTATTGTGTAACTAGATTGTTTATATTCATAGGGTAATAGGGAGGATCTAAGAAACAGCATAGGGTAGCACAGATCTGTCCAAATAAAGATCGAGAATTTATAATGGAAGAAGGCTCATGTTTCTGTTTAGAAAAGCGCGAGAACTTAGGTTGTGAATTGAAAAGTTAGTGCGGTACGTATTTGTAGACGATGTGACAGATATTTTGTCAATGTTACCAATCAAACAAATAGTAATTATAATAGACGATGCAACCGTCAAATATGTAGCGGTTCACTCAAATTTCGCTTTTGTTTACAACAAAAAATAGTCATAAAAGAATCTGTAACACTGATTAATATTATTTGTGTTAATATTATATATTGTTAGTTTATCAGGTAAAACCCATATTGTTCAATGGAAAAATGCATTTGCACATTAAATTATAAATAATCAACTAATAATAATTATTATTATAATAAATAAACTTTTGATAAATCATACATGATAGTATTTCAGTTATACAATTATTCAACATAGTTAATTAAAAAGATTAATAATAAAAAGATAATAACCAAAACTAATAAATATAAGAATGTTAGCTATGTGTACATTTATCCGGAACCGAAGAAAACCAAACCTCTGTTTTTTGGTCGGTTCAGGTTTGGATCCTACTAATTATCCAAACAAATCTTATATCCATATAACCTAAGAATCAAATCCAAATTTTTTATTTCACATTATTTGATAAGTGTGGGATCCTCTTTAAGTACATGCGTGGCATAAACCACTTGTAGCATGCTTCTTATTCTTCGTGTGTTTGAACTATAGTAACAGAAGCGGGGAGATGACTGGTGAGAGAGCAATACCTAGTTTCTATAACTAGCATTTCTTTACATTTTTTTGTCAAACATAATAGCACATTCTTCATATATATTAGGGTAGAAAATGTACATAGACATCGTCTCTAATGTTTTCACAATTAAATTAAATAAAATTTATATACTACCTCAATCAACAAACTAACCACTATAAGTTCTCTATTCTCTAGAAAATCAGAGACAACAATGGTTTCAAATTACCATCATCGTATATAATGCGCAATACAACTATGCATTAAAAATATTGTCATATTTAGGAAATTTTCTCAAATTTTGTAGGTTAACCCCTACGAAAATATTGAGTTTTTTGGTAAATGCTTTATACACTGAAGATTATCCTCTTCATAATTATTTAAAATCTAATTACATTCTAATTTCATATTAGTGTATGCAAGACTTTATTCATGGTACATGGTCATCGTCTTTAACATTTTAACAATTAATTTGATAAAACTTCGTATACTGCCTAAATCAATGGACTAACCTCTATGAAATTTCTATTCTCTAGAGAAACAGAGACAACAAAGGTGCCAAACCTCATTAACAATCATCCTATATCAGTAAATGATGCAACTAGGCATTAGAAAAATTATCATATTTTTTGAATTTTTCTTAAAATTAATGGGTTAACCTCTACGAAAATATTGGTTTTTTTTGTAAATGTTCTATACAATGAAATTTATCATCTTTCTAATTATTTAAATTTTTTACATTCTACATTTATATTAATGTATGCAAGACTTTTTTCATAAATGGACATTGTCTCTAATGTTTTAACAATTAAATTAAATAAAAATTCATATACTACCTAAATCAGCGGACTAGCCACTATGAAATCTCTATTCTCTAGTGAAACGGAGACAACAATGGTTTCAAACTTCTTTGAACATCATCCTATTTCAATGCACGAAGAAACTATGCATTAAACAATATTTTCATATTTTTGATTTTTTTCTCTCAAAATTTGTAGGTTAACTAACCCCTATGTAAATATTGAGATTTCGGTAAATGCTCTATATACTGAAGTTTATCCTTTTTTTGTGTTGTTTAAAAATTTCTAACCACATTATACATTTATATTAGTGAAAGCAAAACGTTTTTCATCGTACATGGACATCGTTTCTAAATTATTAACAATTACTTTAAAAAAATTTCATATACTGCCTAAATCAATGGACAAACCACTACAAAATCTCTATTCTCTAGAGAAACAGAGACAACAAAGGCGACAAAACTCATTGAACATCATCCTATAACAGCACACGATGCAAGTATCAATTTAAACAATATTTTCATATTTTTAATCTTTTTCTAAAAATCTGTGGGTTAACCACTGCAAAATATTGATTTTTCTGTAAATGTTCTATACACTGAAGTTTATCCTCATTAAAATTGTTAAAATTTATAATTACATTCTATATTTATATTAATGTATGCAAGACTTTTTTCCTTGTACATGGACATCATCTCTAATGTTGTAACAATTAAATTAAATAAAAATTTCTATACTACCAAAATGAGCAAACTAACCACTATAAAATCTCAATTCTCTAGAGAAACGGAGACATCAAAGGTTTCAAACCTCTTTGACCATAATCCTATGTCAGTTCACGATGCAACTATGAATTAATATATATTTTCATATTTTTTGAAATTTTCTCAAAATTTGTAGGCTAACCCCTACGAAAATATTGAGTTTTTCGGTAACTTCTCTATATACTGAATTTTATCCTCTTTATTGTTGTTTAAAATTTTTTAACCACATTTTACATTTATATTAATATATGCAAAACTTTTTTTCGTCGTACCTGGACAACGTTTCTAAAATTTTAATAATTAATTTAATAAAACTTCATATACTTCATAAATCAATGAACTAACCACTATGAAATCTCCATTCTCTAAAGAAACAGAGACAACAAAGGTGCCAAACCTCATTGATCATCATCCTATATTAGTACACGATCAAATTATTCATTAAAACAAGATTGTCATAGTTTTTTAATTTTTCAAAATATTTGTGGGTTAACCCGTACGAAAATATTGAGTTTTCTGTAAATGTTCTATACACTGAAGTTTATCCTCATTATAATTGTTAAAAATTTCTAACTACATTCTATATTTATATTAATGTATGCAAGACTTTTTTTCTCGTACCTAGGTATCTTCTCTAATGTTTTAACAATTACATTAAATAAAAATTCTTATACTACCTAAATCAGCAGACTTCCCACTATGAAATCTTTATTCTCTATAGAAATGGAGACAACAAAAGTTTTAAACAATATTTTTGAATTTTTCTCAAAATTTGTAGGTTAACCCCTACGAAAATATTGAGTTTTTTCGGTAAATTCTCTATATACGGAATTTTGTCATCTTTAGAGTTGTTTAAATTTTTCTAACCACATTATACATTTATATTAATGTATTCAAAATTTTTATTCATCGTACATGGATATTGTTTCGAAAATTTTAACAATTAATTCAATAAAACTTCATATACTACCTAAATTAATGGACTAACCACTATAAAATCTCTATTCTCTAGAAAAACGAAGATAACAAAGGTGACAAACCTCTTTGACCATCATCATATATAAGTACACAATGCAATTATGCATTAAAACAAGATTTTCGTATTTTTGAAATTTTCGAAAAATTTGTGGGTTAAGTTTATCCTCTTTATAGTAGTTTAATATTTCTAACCACATTCTCCCCCCATTTCAAATGCAACTATCCATCAAACAATATTGTTATATTTTTTTTTCATTTTGTTTTCAAAATTTGTAGGTTAACCCTCAATAAAATATTATTTTTTTGGTAAATTCTCTATATACTGAAGTTTATTTTCTTTAATGTAGTTTAATTTTTTCTAACCATATTCTACAATTCTATTAACGTATGCAAAACTTTTATTCGTCGTACATGGACATTGTTTCTAAAATTTTAACAATTAATTTAATAAAACTTCATATACTATCTAAATCAAAGGGCTAACCACTATGAAATATACATTCTCTAGAGAACCGGAGACAACAAATGTGCCAAACCTCTTTGACCATCATCCTATATCAGTACACGATGCAACTATGCATTAAAACAAGAGTATCATATTTTTTGATTTTTTCTAAAAAACTGTGGATTAACCCTTACGAAAATATTGAGTTTTTGTATAAATGTTTTAAACACTGAATTTTATTTTCTTTATAATGGTTAAAAATTTCTAACTAGTTTGTATTTTTGTGTTAATGTATGCAAGAATTTTTTCATGATACATGGACATCGTCTCTAATGTTTTAAAAATTAAATTAAATAAAAATTATATAACATTTAAATCAGCAGACTAACCACTATGAAATCTTTATTCTCTAGAAAAACAGAGACAACAAATGTTTCCAAACTATTTGACAATCATCTTATGTCAGTTCATGATTTAACTATGCATTAAAAAATATTGTCATATTTATTAAAATTTTCTCAAAATTTGTAGGTTAACCCATACGAAAATATTGAGTTTTTCGGTATATTCTCTATATACTGAATTTTATCCTCTTTAGTGTTGTTTATATTTTTCTAACCACATTCTAAATCTATATTGATGTATGCAAAACTTTTATTCATCCTACTGGACATCGTTTCTAAAATTTTAACAATTAATTTAATAAAACTTCATATACTATCTAAATCAATGGACTAACCACTATGAAATCTCTATTCTTTAGAAAAACAGAGACAAAAATGTTTCACACCTCTTTGAACATCATCCTATATCAGTTCACGATGCAACTATGCATTAAAAAACAAGTTCATATTTTTTTGAAAATTTCTCAAAATATGTAGCTAACTAACCCCTACGAAAATATTGAGTTTTTCGGTAAATTCTCTATATACTGAATTTTATCCTCTTTAGTGTCGTTTAAATTTTTCTAACCACATTCTAATTTTATATTGATATATGCAAAACTTTTATTCATCGTACATGAACATCGTTTCTAAAATTATAACAATTAATTAAATAAACTTCATATACTATCTAAATCAATGGACTAACCAATATGAAATCTTCTATTCTCTAGAAAAACAGAGACAACAAAGGTTTCTAACCTCTTTGAACATCATCGTATATCAGTTCACGATGCAACTATGCATTAAAAAATAATGTCATATTTTTTTGAAATTTTCTCAAAATTTGTAGGTTACCCTACGAAAATATTGAGTTTTTCGGTAAATTCTCTATATATTGAATTTTATCCTCTTTAGTGTTGTTTATATTTTTCTAACCACATTCTAAATCTATATTGATGTCTGCAAAACTTTTATTCATCCTACATGGACATCGTTTCTAAAATTTTAACAATTAATTTAATAAAACTTCATATACTATCTAAATCAATGGACTAACCACTATGAAATCTCTATTCTCTAAAAAAAAGACACAACAAAAGTTTCCAACCTCTTTGAACATCATCCTATATCAGTTCACGATGCAGCTATGCATTAAAAAATAATGCCATATTTTTTTGAAAATTTCTCAAAATTTGTAGGTTAACCCCTACGAAAATATTGAGTTTTTCGGTATATTCTCTATATATTAAATTTTATCCTCTTTAATGTTGTTTAAATTTTTCTAACCACATTCTAAATCTATATTGATGTATGTAAAACTTTTATTCATCCTACATGGACATCGTTTCCAAAATTATAACAATTAATTTAATAAAACTTCATATACTATCTAAATCAATGGACTAACCACTATGAAATCTCTATTCTCTGGAAAAACAGAGACAACAAAGGTTTCAAACCTCTTTGAACATTATTCTATATCAATTCACGATGCAACTATGCATTAAAAAATAATGTCATATTTTTTTGAAAATTTCTCAAAATTTGTAGGTTAACCCCCTACGAAAATATTAAGTTTTTTGGGTAAATTCTCTTTATACTGAATTTTATCCTCTTTAGTGTTGTTTAAAATTTTCTAACCAAATTCTACATTTCTATTAACGTATGCAAAACTTTTATTCATCGTACATGAACATCGTTTCTAAAATTATAACAATTAATTTAATAAAACTTCATATACTATCTAAATCAATGGACTAACCACTATGAAATCTCTATTCTCTAGAAAAACAGAGACAACAAAGGTTTCCAACCTCTTTGAACATCATCCTATATCAGTTCACGATGCAACTATGCATTAAAAAATAATAGTCATATTTTTTTGAAAATTTCTCAAAATTTGTAGGTTAACCCCTACGAAAATATTGAGTTTTACGGTAAATTCTCTATATACTGAATTTTATCCTCTTTAGTCTTGCTAAATTTTTCAAACCACACTCTACATTTCTATTAACGTCTGCAAAACTTTTATTCTCCGTACATGGACATCGTTTCTTAAATTTTAACAATTAATTTTAAAAAACTTCATATACTATCTAAATCAATGAACTAGCCATTATGAAATCTCTATTCTTTAGAAAAACAGAGACAACAAAGGTTTAAAACCTCTTTGAACATCATCCTATATCAGTTCACGATGCAACTATGCATTAAAAAATAATGTCAATTTTTTTGAGAATTTCTCAAAATTTGTAGGTTAACCCCTACGAAAATATTGAGTTTTTTAGTAAATTCTCTATATATTAAATTTTATCCTCTTTAATGTTGTTTAAAATTTTCTAACCACATTCGAAATCTATATTGATGTATGCAAAACTTTTATTCATCCTAAATGGACATCGTTTCCAAAATTTTAACAATTAATTTAATAAAACTTCATATACTATCTAAATCAATGGACTTACCACTATGAAATCTCTATTCTTTAGAAAAACAGAGACAAAAAAGGTTTCACACCTATTTGAACATCATCCTATATCAGTTCACGATGCAACTATGCATTAAAAATTATATTATATTGTTTTGATTTAGATAGTATATGAAGTTTTATTAAATTAATTGTTAAACTTTTAGAAGCGATGTCCATGTATGACGAATAAAAGTTTTCCATACATAAATATATATTTAGAATGTGGTTATAAAAATATAAACGACACTAAAGAGGATAAAATTCAGTATATAGAAAATTTACCGAAAAACTCAATATTTTTGTAGGGGTTAACCTACAAGTTTTGAGAAATTTTCAAAAAAAATATGACATTATTTTTAATGCATAGTTGCATCGTGTATTGATATAGGATGATGTTAAAAGAGGTGTGAAACCTTTGTTGTCTCTCTTTTTCTAGAGAATAGAGATTTCATAGTGGTTAGTTCATTGATTTAGATAGTATATGAAGTTATATTAAATTAATTGTTAAAATTTTAGAAACGATGTCCATGTACGACGAAAAAAAGTTTTGCATACATCAATATAAATTTAGAATGTGGTTAGAAAAATTTAAACGACACTAAAGATAATAAAATTCTGTATATAAAGAATTTACCGAAAAACTTAATATTTTCGTAGGGGTTACCTACATATTTTGAGAAATTTTCAAACAAATATGACATTACTTTTTAATGCATAGTTACATCGTGAACTGATATAGGATGATGTTCAAAGAGGTTTGAAACCTTTGTTGTCTTTGTTTTTCTAAAGAATAGAGATTTCATAGTGGTTAGTCCATTGATTTAGATAGTATATGAAGTTTTATTAAATTAATTGTTAAAATTTTAGAAACGATGCTCATGTACGACGAATAGAAATTTTGCATACATCAATATAAATTTTGAATGTGGTTAGAAAAATTTAAACAACACTAAAGAGGATAAAATTAAGTATATAGAGAATTTACTGAAAAACTAAATATTTTCATAGGGGTTAACCTACAAATTTTGAGAAATTTTCAAAAAATATGATATTATTTTTAATGTATAGTTGCATCGTGAACTGATATAGGATGATGTTCAAAAAGGTTTGAAAGCTTTGTTGTCTCTGTTTTTCTAGATAATAGGGATTTCATAGTGGTTAGTCCATTGATTTAGATAGTATATGAAGTTTTATTAAATTAATTGTAGAAATTCTAGAAATGATGTTCATGTACGACGAATAGAAATTTTGCATACATCAATATAAATTTTGGATGTGGTTAGAAAAATTTAAACAACACTAAAGAGGATAAAATTCAGTATATAGAGAATTTACCGAAAAAACTTAATATTTTCATAGGGGGTTAACCTACAAGTTTTGAGAAATTTTCAAAAAAATATGACATTATTTTTTAATGCATAGTTGCATCGTGAACTGATATATGATGGTGTTCAAAGAGTTTTGAAACCTTTGTTGTCTCTGTTTTTCTAGAGAATTGAGATTTCATAGTGGTTAGTCCGTTGATTTATATAGTATATGAAGTTTTATTAAATTAATTGTTAAACTTTTAGAAACGATGTCCATGTATGACGAATAAAAGTTTTCCATACATAAATATATATTTAGAATGTGGTTATAAAAATATAAACGACACTAAAGAGGATAAAATTTAGTATATAGAGAATTTACCGAAAAAACTCAATATTTTTGTAGGGGTTAACCTAAAAATTTTGAGAAATTTTCAAAAAAATATGACATTATTTTTAATGCATAGTTGCATCGTGTACTGATATAGGATGATGTTAAAAGAGGTGTGAAACCTTTGTTGTCTCTCTATTTCTAGAGAATAGAGATTTCATAGTGGTTTGTCCATTGATTTAGATAGTATATGAAATTCTATTAAATTAATTGTTAAAATTTTAGAAACGATGTCCATGTACGACGAAAAAAAGTTTTGCATACATCAATATAAATTTAGAATGTGGTTAGAAAAATTTAAACGACACTAAAGAGGATAAAATTCTGTATATAAAGAATTTACCGAAAAACTCAATATTTTCGTAGGGGTTACCTACATATTTTGAGAAATTTTCAAACAAATATGACATTACTTTTTAATGCACAGTTACATCGTGAACTGATATAGGATGATGTTCAAAGAGGTTTGAAACCTTTGTTGTCTTTGTTTTTCTAAAGAATAGAGATTTCATAGTGGTTAGTCCATTGATTTAGATAGTATATGAAGTTTTATTAAATTATTATTAAAATTTTAGAAACGATGTTCATATACGACGAATAGAAATTTTGCATACATCAATATAAATTTTGAATGTGGTTAGAAAAATTTAAACAACACTAAAGAGGATAAAATTCAGTATATAGAGAATTTACCGAAAAACTTAATATTTTCGTAGGGGTTAACTTACAAGTTTTGAGAAATTTTCGAAAAAATATGACATTATTTTTTAATGAATAGTTGCATCGTGAACTGATATATGATGATGTTCAAAGAGTTTTGAAACCTTTCTTGTCTCTGTTTTTCTAGAGAATTAAGATTTCATAGTGGTTAATCCATTTATTTAGATAGTATATTAAGTTTTATTAAATTAATTGTTAAAATTTTAGAAACGATGTCCATGTACGACGAATAAAAGTTTTGCATACATCAATATAGGTTTAGGTTAGAAAATTTTAAACAACACTAGAGAGGATAAATGTATGATAGGCTGAATGATTTAGTAGAATAGATGTACAAAGGTTTATATAGTACATTAGCCGTAGGGCTTTAGCTTAAGAGAATATTGACATAATCTACTTTCTATATATACAGTCTACACGCCCCCGCAAGATGGAGGTAGTCTCGCGACTCCAATCTTGGAGAAGAGCTCATGGAAGCGCGAGCGAGGCAACGGTTTGGTGAGGGCATCTGCAAGCTGGTCTTTGGTAGAGACATGAGCAACACGAAGAACACCAGCTTGAACATGATGGCGGATAAAGTGATAGTCAAGAGCGACATGTTTCATCCGAGAATGAAATACCGGATTCGCGCAAAGATATGTTGCCCCCACATTGTCACAGTATATGACAGGTTTTTCTGGTATGGCGATTCCGAGTTCAGAGAGGAGAGAGCAGAGCCATTGAAGTTCAGAAGCAGTGTTGGCAACTGCTCTGTACTCTGCTTCAGTCGAGGAGCGTGCGACACCAGACTGTTTCTTCGCAGACCAGGAGATAGGAGTGGAGCCGAGAAAGATCACGTAGGCATTTGTTGAGATGTAATCATCTGAGTCTCCGGCCCAGTCCGCATCAGAGTATGCGTGGAGAGAGAGCGAGGAGTGTCTACGGAGAAACAGACCTGTGGAGGCAGTACCCGTAAGATAGCGAAGAACACGTTTTGCTGCCTGCCAATGATCTTCTGTTGGACGATGCATAAACTGACTCAGCTTGTTCACCGCGAACGCAATATCAGGGCGAGTAAATGCGAGGTACTGCAAGCTTCCAACAACCATACGATATTCAGTAGGACTTTGCAAAGGATTACCAGAGGTGAGTGTGAGTTTCGGATGGGTTGCCATGGGTGTAGTAACCGGCTTTGCATCAGTCATCTTCGTTTTGGTGAGTAGATCAAGAATATACTTGCGCTGTATCAAGTGAAGACCATGAGAGGTTCTGATTGCTTCAATGCCGAGGAAGTAAGAAATGTTGCCGAGGTCTTTGATCTTGAAGCGAGTTGCTAACGTAGCAATGATTTGATCAATTAGTGCTTTGGAACTTCCTGTCACTACAATATCATCAACGTAGACGAGAACATAGACCTGATGTTTCCCTTGATTATGAATGAACAGAGAAGTATCAGCGATCGAGTTCCTGAATCCAGCCGAAAGTAGTGTTCGCTTGAGTTCTTCATACCAAGCTCTCGGAGCCTGTTTAAGGCCATAGAGAGCTTTGCGCAAACGACAAACATGATGTGGACGATCCTGGTCCACAAAACCTTGTGGTTGGGTAACATACACTTCATCTTCTAACGTACCATGCAAGAAAGCATTACTAACATCGAGCTGCCGGATTCCCCAGTCCTTACTAACAGCATGTTGCAGAACCAGACGAACCGTCGTTGATTTGATGACTGGGCTAAATGTCTCTGCATAATCAAGACCATAACGTTGGTTAAACCCACGAGCTACCAGTCTGGCTTTATACCTGTCAATTTGACCATTAGGCAAGTACTTTAAAGTAAAGATCCACTTTGTATCAATGACATTCTGCTTAGGATCCGGGGGAACAAGATCATAAGTGTGATTATAATTGACAGCAGTAAACTCCAAAGACATGGCATTACGCCATTTGCGATCTCGCAGGGCCTGGTTTACAGTGGTGGGAATATGTGGTCTTGTGGTAACAGTGAGGGAGAATTTGTTCTTGTGTTTGTGGATATTATTTTTGGAACGGGTTGTCATGGGATGTTGGTTGGCAATTACAGGTTGAGACACTGGGTTGTGTATAGGTGCGGGTTGTAATGAGATATGAGGTAGTGATTGTGTTTCAGGTTCTGGAGTGGCTCTTTGGTCTGTGGTTACTGTTGGCTGAGGTGTGGGTATAGGTTGTGTCTCAGTGTCAGAGTTTAGTAACATACCTGAGGAAGTTCTTTCAGAGCTCGCCTGGTCTCCACGACCCTGAGACAGAGACGGGATAGACGAGCTTCCCTCGTCTGCCGATGCTGAGGAGTTCGACGGAGAGGATGTCGACATCATCACCGGGTGAGGAGCTGAGCCAGGGGGCGAGGCAGAACGAGTTCTATTGAGCGCCGGTTTGGGTATAGGTATGAAGGTTGACGCTGAGGGAGAGACAGTTTCGAATGCTGGTTGAGGAGATGGTTGCGATGGAGGGTTTCCTGAGCGGAATGGGAACTCATCTTCAACGAACTGAACATGACGCGAAGTGTAGACACGACCAGTTGTTGGTTCCATACATAGATAGGCACTTTGCGTTAGCGAGTAGCCAAGAAACACACACTTTGCAGAGCGGTCATCAAGTTTTGTTTTGGTATAAGGTCGGAGCCAAGGATAGCAGAAACATCCAAACACACGAAGCTTAAGATAGTTTGGCTTTTCACCAAAGAGTTTAGCGTAGGGAGATTGGTTCTGAATCACAGGAGTGGGCATCCTGTTGATGAGATACACCGCGGTGGCAATCGCGTAAGGCCAATACTTTTTCGGAACAGCAGCTTGGCTCATCAATGTTAACCCAGTCTCTACAATATGGCGATGTTTCCGCTCAGAAATACCATTATGTTCGGGTGTATGTGGAGGAGAAGTAAGGTGAGCAATCCCATGTGCTGCTAGGAAGGGTCGTAGACCAACAAACTCGCCACCATTGTCGCTATAAAGTGTCATAATTTTGGTCTGAAACCGGTTTTCAACCATGGATTTGAAGGCAATGAAGGTGGGTAGGACTTGAGATTTTAGTTTCAGGGGATAAAACCACGTGTACCGGGTGTAATGATCAACAAAGATGAGGTAATATTTGTACTGATCAGAGGATAAAAGGGGAGAGGTCCAGACATCCGAGTATAAATATGTAAGGGTTTTTGAGAATGAATGGAGTTGGTATGAAAAGGTAGTTTGTGTGTTTTATTAAGAAGACAATCAGAACAAGATAAAGGCTTTTGCATAGAGTTTGAAACAGGTAATGAAAATTGAGAAACAACTGATTTTAAAATAGGTAAGGATGGATGTCCGAGTCGCGAGTGCCACGAGGTGATGGTCGTTTTGGGTGTGGGAGAGGCTGTGAAGGAGGTGATTTGGCGAGATGGGAGTGGCCACTCATAGAGCTCGTTCTTAGTTTTGCCTTGGAGCAACCGCGCCCCCGTGCTGAGATCCTTCACCTGAAAATGAGCCGGAAAGAATTCCACAGAGACTTTGTTAGTATTACATAACTTGTAAACTGAGACAAGATTTTTCTGCAAGTTTGGGACATATAGGACATTATGTAAAGGTAAAGGAGATGAAGGAGTAGGGAGTAATGCAGAACCAGTGTGCGAGATCGCAAGGCCGGAGCCATCAGCAATTGTAACTTCTTCACCACCATTGTAAGCTTGATGAACTGAGAGATTGTTGAGGTCTGTCGTCAAGTGATGAGTGGCACCACTGTCCAATATCCAATTGTTCGGACCGTAAGGAGACATAGCAGCAAGATTGGCCCGAGGTTGCCACTGAGCAGAGTTGTAGTTGGAGGCATGAGTCTGGAGTTGCGAACATCTCTGCGCACTATGACCATGGAGACCACACAGCTGACAACGGCCTTGATACCCACGAGTGGAGCGTTGATCCGGGCGCGGTGAGAAGTTCTGTTGTTGTTGCCAAGTTTGAGGGTTGCGTTGACCATAGCGGTTCGATCCTCCTCCATTGCGAGACGAGCCTCCTCCATTGCGATTGTTGCTGGAGTTCTTATTACCATTGAAGGTAACAGCATTAGCAGAGATCGGTAGCGTGGGGGACACGGCAGCAATCGTTTGAAGTTTGACCTCATGATTGAGGAGACGTTCGTGAACTTCAGTCAGAGTCGGAGGTATGTTGCGACCTTCAATCTGGTCTACAACTTGCTTGTAGTCCTCGGGAAGTCCTTCAAGAATAAACTCAATCTGGTCTTCGTGATCCAACGGTTTACCAAGGAGAGCGATCTGATCAAACCGGGTTGTCAAACCCTGGAAGTACTCATCGATCGTCTTTGTATCCTTCTTCCAGTGCTTCAACTGATTCTTCAATTGCTTGAAGTGTGCTCGGCTGGGCTTAGCATACGTAGAGGCTAGGGTGGACCAGATCTCTGCAGCAGTCTGTGACGTCGAGAGGATGGGCTGGAGAGGGGATGTAATGGCTCCCAACAAGGCGGAGAAGATAAGCTTATCTTGTCGCTTCCATAGCATATAGTCTGGATTAGGTGAGATGACGTCGTCAGTCGTGTTCGTGGGTGGGGGGATGACAACAGATCCGTCGAGGTAACCAGAAAGATCATAGGCCTCAAAGAGTGCATGAACTTGTCTGCTCCACATGATGAAGTTGGTGGAGGAGAGCTTTGTCACATTCGTCATATTAACATTGACGATTGTTTGTGAATCAGCGATGTTGATTGTTTCACTTTGTGTGGCAGGAGAGTTCGACATGATAAAGTCGAGAGGAGAGAGGAAGAAGAAGAGAGATCGAGACTAGAAGAAGAAGAAGAAAAGAGAAAAGAGGCGGCACAAAGAAAAATTAAAATTTTAGGTTTAGGTATCTTAGCTCTGATACCATGTATGATAGGCTGAATGATTTAGTAGAATAGATGTACAAAGGTTTATATAGTACATTAGCCGTAGGGCTTTAGCTTAAGAGAATATTGACATAATCTACTTTCTATATATACAGTCTACAATAAAATTCAGTATATAGAGAATTTACCAAAAACTCAATATTTTCGTAGGGGGTGGTTAACCTACAAATATTGAGAATTTTCAAAAAAATATGACATTATTTTTAATGCATAGTTGCATCGTGGACTGATATAGGATGATGATAAAAGAGGTGTGAAACCTTTGTTGTCTCTCTTTTTCTAGAGAATAGAGATTTCATAGTGGTTAGTCCATTGATTTAGATAGTATATGAAGTTCTATTAAATTAATTGTTAAAATTTTAGAGACGATGTTCATGTACGACGAATAAAATTTCTGCATACATCAATATAAATTTAGAATGTGGTTAGAAAAATTTAAACGACACTAAAGAAGATAAAATTCTGTATATAGAGAATTTTCCGAAAAACTCAATATTTTCAAAGGGGTTACCTACATATTTTGAGAAATTTTCAAAAAGATATTACATTATTTTTTAATGCATAGTTGCATCGTGAATTGATATAAAATGATGTTCAAAGAGGTTTGAAACCTTTGTTGTCTCTCTTTTTCTAAAGAATAGAGATTTCATAGTGGTTAGTTCATTGATTTTGATAGTATATGAAGTTTTATTAAATTAATTGTTAAAATTTTAGAAACGATGTTCATCTACAACGAATTGAAATTTTGCATACTTCAATATAAATTTTGAATGTGGTTAAAAAAATTTAAACAACACTAAAGAGGATAAAATTCAGTATATAGAGAATTTACCGAGAATCTTAATATTTTCGTAGGGGTTAACCTACAAGTTTTGAGAAATTTTCAAAAAAATATGACATTATTTTTTAATGCATAGTTGCATTGTGAACTGATATATGATGATGTTCAAAGAGTTTTGAAACATTTGTTGTCTCTGTTTTTCTAGAGAATTGAGATTTCATAATGGTTAGTCCATTGATTTAGATAATATATGAAGTTTTATTAAATTAATTGTTAAACTTTTAGAAACCATGTCCATGTATGATGAATAAAAGTTATGCATACATCAATATAGATTTAGAATGTTTTTAGAAAATTTTAAACAACACTAAAGAGGATAAAATTCAGTATATAGAGAATTTACCGAAAAAACTCAATATTTTTGTAGGGGTTAACCTACAAATTTTGAGAAATTTTCAAAAAAATATGAAATTATTTTTTAATGCATAGTTGCATCATGAACTGATATAGGATGATGTTCAAAGAGGTTTGAAACCTTTGTTGTCTCTCTTTTTCTAGAGAATAGAGATTTTATAGTGGTTAGTCCATTGATTTAGATAGTATATGAAATTCTATTAAATTAATTGTTAAAATTATAGAAACGATGTCCATGTACGACGAATAAAAGTTTTACATACATCAATATAAGTTTAGAATGTGGTTAGAAAAATTTAAACGACACTAAAGAGGATAAAATTCTGTATATAGAAAATTTACCACAAAACTCAATATTTTCCTAGGGGTTAACCTACAAATTTTGAGAAATTTTCAAAAAAATATGACATTATTTTTAATGCATAGTTGCATCGTGAACTGATATAGGATGATGTTCAAAAAGGTTTGAAACCTTTGTTGTCTATGTTTTTCTAGAGAATAGAGATTTCATAGTGGTTAGTCCATTGATTTAGATAGTATATGAAGTTTTGTTTAATTAATTGTTAAAACTTTAGAAACGATGTCCATGTACAACGAATAGAAGTTTTGCATACATAAATATAAATTTAGAATGTGTTTAGAAAAATTTAAATAACACTAAAGAGGATAAAATTAAGTATGTAGAGAATTTACCAAAAAACTCAATATTTTCGTAGGGGAACCTACAAGTATCGAGAAATTTTCAAAAAAATATGATATTAGTTTTTAATGCATAGTTGCATCGTGAACTGATATAGGATGATGTTCAAAGAGGTTTGAAACCTTTAATTGTCTCTGTTTTTCTGGAGAATAGAGATTTCATAGTGGTTAGTCCATTGATTTAGATAGTATATGAAGTTTTATAATATTAATTGTTAAACTTTTAGAAACGATGTTCATGTACGACGAATAAAAGTTTTGCATACATCAATATAAATTTAGAATGTGGTTAGAAAAATTTAAACGACACTAAAGAGGATAAAATTCTGTATATAGAGAATCTACCGAAAAACTCAATATTTTCGTAGGGGTTACCTACATATTTTGAGAAATTTTCAAAAAATATGACATTATTTTTTAATGCATACTTGCATCGTGAACTGATATAAGATGATGTTCAAAGAGGTTTGAAACCTTTGTTGTCTCTGTTTTTCTAAAGAATAGAGATTTCATAGTGGTTAGTTCATTGATTTTGATAGTATATGAAGTTTTATTAAATTAATTGTTAAAATTTTAGAAACGATGTTCATCTACGACGAATAGTAGTTTTGCATACTTCAATATAAATTTTGAATGTGGTTAGAAAAATTTAAACAACACTAAAGAGGATAAAATTCAGTATATAGAGAATTTACCGAAAAACTTAATATTTTTGTAGGGGTTATGCTACAAGTGTTGAGAAATTTTCAAAAAAATATGAAATTATTTTTTAATGCATAGTTGCATTGTGAACTGATATATGACGATGTTCAAAGAGTATTGAAACCTTTGTTGTCTCTGTTTTTCTAGAGAATTGAGATTTCATAGTGGTTAGTCCATTGATTTAGATAGTATATGAAGTTTTATTAAATTAATTATTAAAATTTTAGAAACGATGTCCTTGTACGATGAATAAAAGTTATGCATACATCAATATAGATTTAGAATGCTGTTAGAAAATTTTAAATAACACTAAAGAGGATAAAATTCAGTATATAGAGAATTTAGCGAAAAAAACTCAATATTTTCGAAGGGGTTAACCTACAAATTTTGAGAAATTTTCAAAAAAAAGATGACTTTATTTTTTAAATCATAGTTGCATCGAGAACTGATATAAGATGATGTTCAAAGAGGTTTGAAACTTTTGTTGTCTCTGTTTTTCTGGAGAATAGAGATTTCATAGTGGTTAGTCCAATGATTTAGATAGTATATGAAGTTTTATTAAATTAATTATTAAAATTTTTGAAACGATGTTCATGTACGATGAATAAAGGTTTTGCATACATAAATATAGATTTAGAGTGTGGTTTGAAAATTATAAACAACTCTAAAGAGGATAAAATTCAGTATATAGAAAATTTACCACAAAACTCAATATTTTCCTAGGGGTTAACCTATAAATTTTGAGAAATTTTCAAAAAAATATGACATTATTTTTAATGCATAGTTGAATCGTGAACTGATATAGGATGATGTTCAAAAAGGTTTGAAACCTTTGTTGTCTCTGTTTTTCTAGAGAATAGAGATTTTATAGTGGTTAGTCCATTGATTTAGATAGTATATGAAGTTTTGTTTAATTAATTGTTAAAACTTTAGAAACGATGTCCATGTACAACGAATAGAAGTTTTGCATACATAAATATAAATTTAGAATGTGGTTAGAAAAATTTAAACAACACTAAAGAGGATAAAATTAAGTATATAGAGAATTTACCGAAAAAACTCAATATTTTCGTAGGGGAACCTACAAATATTGAGAAATTTTCAAAAAAATATGATATTAGTTTTTAATGCATAGTTGCATCGTGAACTGATATAGATGATGTTCAAAGAGGTTTGAAACCTTTATTGTCTCTGTTTTTCTAGAGAATAGAGATTTCATAGTGGTTAGTCCATTGATTTAGATAGTATATGAAGTTTTATTAAATTAATTGTTAAACTTTTAGAAACGATGTCCATGTATGATTAATAAAAGTTTTGCATACATCAATATAGATTTAGAATGTGGTTAGAAAATTTTAAACAACACTAAAGAGGATAAAATTCAGTATATAGAGAATTTACCAAAAAAACTCAATATTTTCGTAGTGGTTAACCTATAAATTTTGAGAAATTTTCAAAAAAATATAACATAATTTTTAATGCATAGTTGCATCGAGAACTGATATAGGATGATTTTCAAAGAGGCTTAAAACCTTTATTGTCTCTGTTTTCTAGAGAATAGAGATTTCATAGTGGTTAGTACATTGATTTAGATAGTATATGAAGTTTTATTAAATTAATTGTTATAATTTTAGAAACGATGTTCATGTACGATGAATAAAAGTTTTGCATACGTTAATATAAATTTAGAATGTGGTTAGAAAATTTTAAACAACACTAAAGAGGATAAAATTCAGTATAAAGAGAATTTACCAAAAAACTCAATATTTTCGTAAGGGTGTTAACCTACAAATTTTGAAAAAAATTCAAAAAAATATGACATTATTTTTTAATGCATAGTTGCATCATGAACTGATATAGGATGATGTTCAAAGATGTTTGAAACCTTTGTTGTCTCTGTTTTTCTAGAGAATAGAGATTTCATAGTGGTTAGTCCATTGATTTAGATAGTATATGAAGTTTTATTAAATTAATTGTTAAAATTTTAGAAACGATGTCCATGTACGATGAATAAAATTTTTGCATACATCAATATAAATTAGAATGTGGTTAGAAAAATTTAAACAACACTAAAGAGGATAAAATTCAGTATATAGAGAATTTACCGAAAAACTCAATATTTTCGTAGGGGTTAACCTACAAATTTTGAGAAATTTTCAAAAAAATATGACATTATTTTTTAATGCATAGTTGCATCGTGAACTGATATAAGATGTTTTTGAAAGAGGTTTGAAACCTTTGTTGTCTTTGTTTTTCTAGAGAATAAAGATTTCACAGTGGTTAGTCCATGGATTTAGATAGCATATGAAGTTTTATTAAATTAATTGTTAAAATTTAGAAACAATGACCATGTACGACGAATAAAAGTTTTTCATACATCAATATAAATTTAGAATGTGGTTAGAAAATTTTAAACAACCCTAGAGAGATGAAATTCATATAGAGAATTTACCAAAACACTCAATATTTTCGTAGGGGTTAACCTACAAATTTTGAGAAATTTTCAAAAAAAATGAAATTATTTTTTAATGCAGAGTTGCATCGTGAACTGATATAGGATGATAGTCAAAAAGGTTTGAAACCTTTGTTGTCTCTGTTTTTCTAGAGAATAGAGATTTCATAGTGGTTAGTCCATTGATTCAGATAGTATATGAAGTTTTATTAAATTAATTGTTAAAATTTTAGAAACGATGTTCATGTACGACGAATAAAAGTTTTGCGTACATTAATATAAATTTAGAATGTGGTTATAAAAATTTAAACAACACTAAAGAGGATAAAATTCAGTATATAGAGAATTTACCGAAAACTCAATATTTTCGTAGGGGTTAACCTACAAATTTTGAGAAATTTTCAAAAAATATGACATTATTTTTAATGCATAGTTGCATCGTGAACTGATATAGGATGATGTTCAAAGAGGTTTGAAACCTTTGTTGTCTCTGTTTTTTCTAGAGAATAGAGATTTCATAGTGGTTTGTCCATTGATTTAGATAGTATGAAGATTTATTAAATTAATTGTTAAAATTTTAGAAACGATGTCCATGTACGATGAATAAAAGTTTTGCGTACATCAATATAATTTAGAATGTGGTTAGAAAAATTTAAACAACACTAAAGAGGATAAAATTCAGTATATAGAGAATTTACCGAAAAACTCAATATTTTCGTAGGGGTTAACCTACAAATTTTGAGAAAATTTCAAAAAAATATGACATTATTTTTTAATGCATAGTTGCATCGTGAACTGATATAGGATGATGTTCAAAGAGGTTGAAACCTTTGTTGTCTCTGTTTTTCTAAAGAATAGAGATTTCATAGTGGTTAGTCCATTGATTTAGATAGTATATGAAGTTTTATTAAATTAATTGTTAAAATTTTAGAAACGATGTCCATGTACGATGAATAAAAGTTTTGCATACATCAATATAAATTTAGAATGTGGTTAGAAAAATTTAAACAACACTAAAGAGGATAAAATTCAGTATATAGAGAATTTACCGAAAACTCAATATTTTCGTAGGGGTTAACCTACAAATTTTGAGAAATTTTCAAAAAAATATGACATTATTTTTAATGCATAGTTGCATCGTGAACTGATATATGATGATGTTCAAAGAGGTTTGAAACCTTTGTTGTCTCTGTTTTTTTAGAGAATAGAGATTTCATAGTGTATGAAGTTTATTAAATTAGTTGTCAAAATTTTTGAAACGATGTCCATGTACGACGAATAAAAGTTTTGCGTACATCAATATAAATTTAGAATGTGGTTATAAAAATTTAAACCACAATAAAGAGGATAAAATTCAGTATATAGAGAATTTACCGAAAAAACTCAATATATTTGTAGGGGTTAACCTACAAATTTTGAGAAATTCTCAAAAAAATATGACATTATTTTTAATGCATAGTTTCATCGTGAATTGATATAGGATGCTTTTGAAAGAGGTTTGAAACCTTTGTTGTCTCTGTTTTTCTAGATAATAGATATTTCATAGTGGTTAGCCCATTGATTTAGATAGTATATGAAGTTTTATTAAATTAAGTGTTAAAATTTTAGAAACAATGTACATGTACGACGAATAAAAGTTTTGCATACATAGATATATATTTAGAATGTGGTTAGAAAAATATAAACAACACTAAAAAGGATAAAATTCAGTATATAGAGTATAACCTACAAATTTTGAGAAATTTTTAAAAAAATATGACATTATTTTTAATGGATAGTTGCATCGAGAATTGATATAGGATGATGTTCAAAGAAGTTCGGAACCTTTGTTGTCTCTGTTTTTCTGGAGAATGAGATTTCATAGTGGTTAGTCTATTTTAATGAATAGTTGCGTCGTGAACTGATATAGGATGATGTTCAAAGAGGTTTGAAACCTTTGTTGTCTTTGTTTTTCTAAAGAATAGAGATTTCATAGTGGTTAGTCCATTGATTTAGATAGTATATGAAGTTTTATTAAATTAATTGTTAAAATTTTAGAAACGATGTCCAGGTAGGATGAATAAAAGTTTTGCAGACATCAATATAGATTTAGAATGTGGTTAGAAAAATATAAACAACACTAAAGAGAATAAAATTCAATATATAGAAAATTTACCGAAAAACTCAATATTCTCTTTAGTGTTGTTTAAACTCAATATTGAGTTTTTTGGTAAATACTCTACATACTGAATTTTATGCCCTTTAGTGTTGTCTAAATTTTCTAACCACATTTTACATTTATATTATTGTATGCAAAACTTTTATTCATCATACATGGACATCGTTTCTAAACTTTTAACCTTTAATTTAATAAAACTTCATATATTACCTAAATCAATGTACTAACCACTATGAAATCTCTATTTTCTAGAGAAACCGAGAAAACAAAGGTGCCAAACTATCATCCTATATCAGTACACAATGCAATTATGCATTAAAATAAGATTGTTGTATTTTTGAATTTTTCTAAAAATTTGTGGGTTAACCCCTACAAAAATATTGAGTGTTTCTGTAAATGTTCTATACATTGAAGTTTGTCATCTCTAGAGTAGTTTAAAACTTCTAACCACATTCTTCCCTTTTTCCAAATGCAACTATGCATTAAACAATATCGTGATATTTGTTTCAATTTTTCTCAAAATTTGTAGGTTAACCCCTACAAAAATATTGAGTTTTCGGTAAATTCTCTATATAGTGAATTTTATCCTCTTTAGTGTTGTTTAAATTTTTCTAACCATATTCTAAATTTATATTAATGTATGCAAAACTCTTTTTCATCGTACATAGACATTGTTTCGGTTTTTAAATTTCAATTTAAAACAATTTCATATGCAACCTAAATAAATGGACTAACCACTATGAAATATAATTCGCTAGAGAACCAGAGAGAACAAAGGTACCAAACTTTTTTGACCATCATCTTTTCTAACTACTTTATATTTGTATATTAATGTATGCAAGGTTTTTTCATGGTATATGGACATTTTTCTAATGTTTTAAAAATTAAAATAAAAAAAATTATATGCTACCTAAATCAATAGACTAACCACTATGAAATCTTTATTCTCTAGAGAAACAAAGACAAAAAATGTTTCAAACCTCTTTGACAATCATCTTATGTCAGTTCATGATTTAACTATGCACTAAAAAATATTGTCATATTTTTTGAAATTTTCTTCAAAAATTTGTAGGTTAACCCCTACTAAAATATTGAGTTTTCGGTAAATTATCTATATACTGAGTTTTATCCTCTTTAGTGTTGTCTAAATTTTTATAACCACATTCTACATTTCTATTAACGTATGCAAAACTTTTATTCATCGCACATGGACATCGTTTCTAAAATTATAACAATTAATTTAATAAAACTCATACACTATCTAAATTAATGGACTAACCACATAAAATCTCTATTCTCAACCGCGCGCGTGCATCCACGCGCCACCGCCGGACCACCGCCGGACCACCGCCGGACCGCCGCCGGACCACCGCCGGACCGCCGCCGGACCACCGCCGGACCGCCACGGACCACCGCCGCGCCGCCGCCGGACCGCCGCCGGACCGCCACCGGACCACCGCCGCGCCGCCGCTGGACCACCGCCGGACCGCCGCTGGACCACCGCCGGACCACCGCCGGACCGCCGCCGGACCGCCGTTGACCGGCGAGTTGACCGACGAGTTGACCGGTTAACCTGTTTGACCGGTTTGACCGGTTTAATTCGGTTTGGTTCGGTTTAATTCGATTTTCGGTTTAAATTGATTTCGGTTCGGTTAAGGAAAACCGGTTGGTTTAATTTAATTTCAATTTGGATAAGGTTTGACCAGGGTTGACTTTGACCTGCGATTTGACTTTTTGACCGGGCTACCGTTTACCCGTTTTAACCCGTTCGAAAGGCGTTCTGACACGATTTTTCGATCTGATTTCAGATTTGGAGTCTATTTGAGCCCCAGGAGTCCACAAATACCACTTTCCCACATTGCTAAGGTGAGGGTCTATTCCGTAAATCCCGTACAAGTATTAGAATTCGTCCTATTGTCGTTTAGTTCGAAACATGTTCCGTCTGATTGAAATCGAGTCTTGCGTGGTAGTTAGTTCATTCATTGTAAACCGGAACTAGGGGTCTAGAGGATTCAACTATTGATATGATTGAGTGATGCTAAGTGATGTTATATATATGTACGTATACATAGTTATGAGTAGGGACTATGTGTGAGAGCGGGAGTTCGGAGATGTCCGAGCCGCCAGCGCAGAGACGTCTGTGCTTCGTCACGAGGACTGGCCGCCAGCACAGAGATCGTCTGATGCCACTTCGCTACGAGCCGCCGGTGCAGAGATCGTCTGGGACTGCTTCGCCACGGGAATAGGCCGCCAGCCCAGAGATTGTCTGTGACTGCTACGCTACGAGCCGTAGGATAAGAGATCGTCTGGTGACTGCTTCGCCACGGGTAGAGGCCGCCAGCTCAGAGATTGTCTGATGCCACTTCGCTACGAGCCGCCGGTGTAGAAATCGTCTGTGACTGCTACGCCACGGGAATAGGCCGCCGGTACAGAGATTGTCTATTACTGCTACGCTACGAGCCGTAGGATAAGAGATCGTCTGAGACTGCTTCGCCACTAGGATGAGTTGCCGGTACAGAGACGTCTGTGATTACTTTGTTATGGTTTGGGACGTGATACAGAGATGGCTGCATTCGACACGGGGTTAGGGTGCGGGGGTACAGAGACATACTGTACTAGCCACGCGTAGCATATTTATATATCCGTAGAGGAGAATGCAGAGCGTATGGCTTATCTATGTGCTGTCATTGCATTGGTTGTTTTGTGTGATGTCCTAGACATCGTGTTTGCTCATGTTAGTGCTAAACTTCCATAGTGGGAGTTCTTTTACCCGAGTCAGTGGTTTGCGTTTAGCATCCCATACCTCACTGAGTGACTTCCCCGTTGCTCACCCCTCATTCCTTTCCCCCTTTCAGGTGATACTGACGATCAGGATTGATCATATCGGGCTGGTGCTTTTGGGACTGTTTTCTACGCTGTTTTTCCAGACTTAATTTATAATATTACCAACTTTATTCGAGTTTATGTATCATTTGGATTTATGAGATTTGGATTTTATGTATAATTATAAAAAATGGTATTTCAGACAATTAATATTATTATTATATTATTACGTGAGATAGGGGTCTCACAATTTGGTATCAGAGCGGGTTCCATCCCGGCTCCGACCCGGGATGGCGATTCGTGGAGACCCGGTTACATCGATTTAAAAAAAAAAAAAAAAAAAAAAACTTTTCGAAAACGTTTTTGGGAAGTTGGGTATTTAAAAAAAAAATAGCACCTTTCCGTGAGTATTATTCCTTGAATAATGTTGGTATTCGGTTACAATAGAAGTTAATCAGTTTTGGTTGAAGGTGAGTCAGCTCACACTCTATTTGACACGGAAGCTCTTCCAGGATGATATTGGGCAGTCAACTCTTGACTTGAATTCGGGACGAATTCCTTTGTAGTGGGGGAGAATTGTAACATCCCACTCACCTACCACCCTACCTTCACCCACTACCTACTCTCCAATAACCCACAATTATCACCTCCTTCACTTCCCACCAAACCAAAAATTAAAGAAAAGAAAAAGGGTGAAGAGAAAGAAACGGAAGAAGAGAGGAAGAAGAGAAGAAGAAGAGGAGAGAGAGGAGAGAGAGGAGAGAGAGAAAGTCGCCGGCAGAGCACGCCACCGGAGCCACTGCACCCTCAGACCGTGTACAGCTCGTCGCTGCCTTTCTCCGGAGTTGGTAAGCACTGGAAACCACCACCCATAGAGTTTTATTTTCGTTCGTTTAGTAAAATGCCCATAACTTTCTAACCGTGAAGAATCTCGTAAATCCGAGACCACCATCGCGTTCCTCTCGTCGAGACGAAGCCGTAGACACCAGAATCGCCCAGATCGGACACCGGACGAAGCCGCACGCGCCTCCGGAAGTTTCGTCAACCGCGCGCGTGCATCCACGCGCCACCGCCGGACCACCGCCGGACCGCCGCCGGACCACCGCCGGACCGCCGCCGGACCACCGCCGGACCGCCACGGACCACCGCCGCGCCGCCGCCGGACCGCCGCCGGACCGCCACCGGACCACCGCCGCGCCGCCGCTGGACCACCGCCGGACCGCCGCTGGACCACCGCCGGACCGCCGCCGGACCACCGCCGGACCGCCGCCGGACCGCCGTTGACCGGCGAGTTGACCGACGAGTTGACCGGTTAACCTGTTTGACCGGTTTGACCGGTTTAATTCGGTTTGGTTCGGTTTAATTCGATTTTCGGTTTAAATTGATTTCGGTTCGGTTAAGGAAAACCGGTTGGTTTAATTTAATTTCAATTTGGATAAGGTTTGACCAGGGTTGACTTTGACCTGCGATTTGACTTTTTGACCGGGCTACCGTTTACCCGTTTTAACCCGTTCGAAAGGCGTTCTGACACGATTTTTCGATCTGATTTCAGATTTGGAGTCTATTTGAGCCCCAGGAGTCCACAAATACCACTTTCCCACATTGCTAAGGTGAGGGTCTATTCCGTAAATCCCGTACAAGTATTAGAATTCGTCCTATTGTCGTTTAGTTCGAAACATGTTCCGTCTGATTGAAATCGAGTCTTGCGTGGTAGTTAGTTCATTCATTGTAAACCGGAACTAGGGGTCTAGAGGATTCAACTATTGATATGATTGAGTGATGCTAAGTGATGTTATATATATGTACGTATACATAGTTATGAGTAGGGACTATGTGTGAGAGCGGGAGTTCGGAGATGTCCGAGCCGCCAGCGCAGAGACGTCTGTGCTTCGTCACGAGGACTGGCCGCCAGCACAGAGATCGTCTGATGCCACTTCGCTACGAGCCGCCGGTGCAGAGATCGTCTGGGACTGCTTCGCCACGGGAATAGGCCGCCAGCCCAGAGATTGTCTGTGACTGCTACGCTACGAGCCGTAGGATAAGAGATCGTCTGGTGACTGCTTCGCCACGGGTAGAGGCCGCCAGCTCAGAGATTGTCTGATGCCACTTCGCTACGAGCCGCCGGTGTAGAAATCGTCTGTGACTGCTACGCCACGGGAATAGGCCGCCGGTACAGAGATTGTCTATTACTGCTACGCTACGAGCCGTAGGATAAGAGATCGTCTGAGACTGCTTCGCCACTAGGATGAGTTGCCGGTACAGAGACGTCTGTGATTACTTTGTTATGGTTTGGGACGTGATACAGAGATGGCTGCATTCGACACGGGGTTAGGGTGCGGGGGTACAGAGACATACTGTACTAGCCACGCGTAGCATATTTATATATCCGTAGAGGAGAATGCAGAGCGTATGGCTTATCTATGTGCTGTCATTGCATTGGTTGTTTTGTGTGATGTCCTAGACATCGTGTTTGCTCATGTTAGTGCTAAACTTCCATAGTGGGAGTTCTTTTACCCGAGTCAGTGGTTTGCGTTTAGCATCCCATACCTCACTGAGTGACTTCCCCGTTGCTCACCCCTCATTCCTTTCCCCCTTTCAGGTGATACTGACGATCAGGATTGATCATATCGGGCTGGTGCTTTTGGGACTGTTTTCTACGCTGTTTTTCCAGACTTAATTTATAATATTACCAACTTTATTCGAGTTTATGTATCATTTGGATTTATGAGATTTGGATTTTATGTATAATTATAAAAATGGTATTTCAGACAATTAATATTATTATTATATTATTACGTGAGATAGGGGTCTCACAATTACAGAAGAATTGGTGACAGCTTCTCTGGGAGAATGCTGTTAAAGGGTGGAGACCAGGGTTCGAGTCTCCCCAACAACCTACTGAAGAACCGAGCTACGGTGACAGTGATGGGTTGGGTCGGGTGGGCTGCAGCCCTGGTGGAGCAGTGTAGCCGTGCCGGCTGGGCTGGGCCTGGGTCGGGCGGTGATGGCTCGCTATAAAAAAGTCGACTTTTTTGTAGCGAGCCATCCCCGACCGGCCTCCCGGCTCGGGTACACTGCTCCACCAGGGCTGCAGCCCACTCGACCCAACCCATCACTGTCACCGTAGCTCGGTTCTTCAGTAGGTTGTTGGGGAGACTCGAACCCTGGTCTCCACCCTTTAACAGCATTCTCCCAGAGAAGCTGTCACCAATTCTTCTGCAGGAGAATTGGTGACAGCTTCTCTGGGAGAATGCTGTTAAAGGGTGGAGACCAGGGTTCGAGTCTCCCCAACAACCTACTGAAGAACCGAGCTACGGTGACAGTGATGGGTTGGGTCGAGTGGGCTGCAGCCCTGGTGGAGCAGTGTACCCGAGCCGGGAGGCCGGTCGGGGATGGCTCGCTACATATCTCCTCCGCAGAAAGACCCTTCATCGTTGTGACACGTGGCAACTCTCTCTCGGACCTGTTCAAGCGTCGAGTTGAGCTTTACAACCATTGCTTCGTTCTCACGAGCCATCCTCTGCCACATTTGATTCTCTATCTCCATCTTCCTTAACAGATTCTCGAGCTCCATGTTCTTGCTCAACGCTCTCGACATCTCTTCTTCCTTCTGCGCCATCAAAACCAAAGCTTTCGTCTCCATCTTCCTCAATAACGTCTCTGTTTCTTGCCTCCTCTGTTCTTGCAACGCGTATCTCAACCTTTCGCTCTGATTTTTCAGATAAAGATTAAAACTTTATCAGTGCCCATGTTGTAAAAATCAAATCTTTTTTGATTACGAACCTGTATTGTAATGAACTGATCGATCTCTTGCCTCTGTTTCTCCATATGAACATCTAAAAAGCTCTGAGAATGGTTCTGTTGATGATGAAACAGAGCTTGTTGGTTGTAATCTTTCTGCGACTGGTCGATTCTGATTCCACCATCGTTGTTGATTAACGAAAACTCGGAGCCACCAGTACCTATTAATGGTGCTTGTATTGCCATCTCCTTAACCGCTAGAACAGAGAAGAGAAGAACAGAGAACGAAGTAATAAAGAAGAATCAAAAAGGCTCTGCTCTGCTAGTTTCTCGGGAAATAAACTTTGGTTTACAATACAATGCATGTTAACGTTTGCACAATGTCACCTTTTATATGAATATATAAATATGATATGGACGGATAGAAAGAGACTTTGATGGGTTAAATATTTATCGGACACTATTCCTATTATTATAGTAATATAGTATACACATAATTAGATTAGACAAGGTTTTTAATATTAGCACTAAAGAAACGACGTACACATGCTGATTATGTGACTGAACTATCTTTTAACTTTCCAAGGTCAGAGATTTTGCCAGAGCCGTTTTGTCTTTTATTTAGTTTTTCTTTTAAATTGATTCTTTCTTGGCTTTTTCGATAATATGTAAAAAGATATAAAGTCCAACTGGAATTATAGCAGGGCAGAGATTTTTTTTCCTTTTAATTTATTTAATTTTCTCTGATTTTTTAGATTTATTGGTGACTCTGATTTGGTCCTGAATTATATATGATATTTTCTATTTTCTTACCACTATTTTCAGTCATTCTATTTATGATCACTGTAAAAACATATTAGTCAAACAATGGCCAGTTCACACCCATTATTTTGTTCTAGAAAAGGGTAAGCCATCGAAGGAAGAAAAAATCAACCATATACCACTATTTTTTTTGTTTAACCATGTGTTGAGCTTACGCCCTACCACCTAAGTTCCGCATCAGCTTTTGCCTGTATCGTTTAGGGCTTTGGGCACACTTACCATTATTGCTACAAATAATAGAAGTTAACTTTTTTTGTTGTTGTTATCCACCACCATAGGCTTTAATTTAGATGTGCACAAGAAACAAAAAAATGGGAAAAAACAGACTACAATAACAATTTATATTTACAGCTCATTATACTGACTCTAGAATCAATTATTTTACACAAACATAGACATATTATATTTATAAACATATAGAAATATATATTGGTGATAAATATGAACAACTGTGTAGTAAATTCCAGTGACATTTGACTTTTATAAAATGCTTGGTTAATTTCTTTATAAAAATGCGGTAGATTTAAAATTCAGTATATCATTCAATGTAAATGTATATCCAAAACGTTATAGTTGACCACTGAAATTTTGTCTGGTCAAAAGTAATAATCCCCTTCTCAAAATATATTCTTTTTTTTGTAACTTGCTTTCAAATTAACACTCAAAATATATTCTTAGTCAGATGATGAAATATGCGATGAATGAAGTCTTAGAGAAATAAATATAATCAAATCCGTTGGAACGTTAACCTTTGGGGGCACCACGGAAATTTGAATTTTGAATATAATATGCCTAATGATCAATGGTCTAACTAAGCAACAATAGATAATTTCCCTGCTGTTGGATGACGAAACTTTCGGGTTTTATAAATTAATATGTGCAATTTGATTATGTTTACGCTGACATGATATGAATTTTCAAATATTATGTAACATTTAAAAAAAATAAAGTTAGCATTTTGAAAATACTTCTCATATAGACACAAATGAAGAACTTATGATTGTTTTTAAAAAATCTCCAATGGTTACTCATTTTTTTCTTTAAAATTTAAAGTTTTTGAAAAACTGAAACAACTATTTTTCAATAGTTTGTTTCGTATTTCTTTTTTAAAAAGAAATATTTTAAGTATCTATCACAATTTTATAATTAATTATCAATAACACTTCATAATTTTCAAATTTACTAATTATATCTATATATTTTATTTTAACATTAATTCGACTCAATTACTCTTTATTATAAGTTAAAAATATTATATGAAACAATTATTACACATAACATAAATAAATAAACAAAAAAAATTAGATTTTATAAAGAAACACTAAATACATATATCTCTTGTGTAATTAAATATGTTTAATGAGCTTGTTTTATTCTAATTTCTTCTAGATCGAACATAAATGCTCAGAAATTAATATTTTCATGTTTTTCGTTAGTGACATTCAATTAGATAAAAGTAATAATATAAACTTTAAAATTAATTAGATGATATTAACACTCCTAATATGTTTAAATACAAAATAACAATAAATAAAAGTTAAAAATCAGTTTATAAATAAAAAGTCATCTTTAAAAAATGAAAAAATTTCTTCAAATTTGAAAAAAAAATACTGTCTAGTTCTTCATTTGTTTAAGAAATGAAAAAAAAACACCATTAAAATAAAAAGCAAAAAATAAAAATGAAACACCATTAAAAAACTCTTACAATCGTTAATGTTAGGTAGTAAAGGACATATATTAACCTAGGAGCTAAAAAATTAGAATTACCCTAGGAGCTTAATACAAGCCAGTAAACTGAAAATATGACAAACATTGTATTCTAGTAAGAAGAAAAGGACAATTATAAGATGTAACTTGTAAAAAGACAAAGTAGCGCAAAAATATTTAGATGCGTATCGGTACGTCCACGTCATGCATGTAATTGTCTAGAGAACTGGAAATACACGTTTCTTGAGTTACATAATAACTTTTTTGGAAAATTTTAGTCTATCGTTTGATTCATATCATATTTGATAGTTTAATTAGAAGGAAGATTCTTTGATTATATATACACACGTTGTGGACTTGTACTTGTGATTTGATTAAAATTAAATATTTGTTCAAACCACCTTTGAAACAAATCATTATCTTTAAAATTAAAATATTTAAAGATTGGTTTCAAGTTTGGGAGAGTTTACGGATAAGCCCAGAACTTCCATTGTTAAAAAAAAATATTTGATGGAAACCAAAGAATCAGTTTTCCAACTTAACATGCAATATCGAGAAGTACCATATATATATATATATATACGTTGTAGACTTTTTTGTATTGAAAATAAATATTTGCTTAACGAGAAACTAATGTGCATAGAAAACTATATTTTGTCATAATCATTTTCAATAGCAAGAGCATCATAAAAGAGAGGTTCTAAAAAAATATAGTGAAATATAAATAATAGGAATATCTTAAAATAGACCTAAAAAAAATTTCATCAAAATAACTTAAAAAAAAATCAAAATAACATTTACTAAAAAATGTAGATATACATTTATACACTTGGGTTAACTAATCTAAACTTAGGATTTAGAGTTATGAGGTGGATTTTTGGAGATGAAACTTAAAATTTAAAAAAAAAAACCTATTTTGGTCTTTTTTTTTCTTTGAGATATATTTTTTTGACAAAAATTTTAAAAATGTCTATTTGATAGATTTATCCTATAAATAATATAAATATTAAATGGGGTTCTATAAAATTTAGAACTCATCCCTTAATTTCTCAAAGTTCTAGAATCTTTCTCCAATATTAGGAACGAATATACTCTTAGGGTTACCTATAAGTGATACACTAATACAAGGCACTTTAATTGTAACTGTCTATTGGCAGACGAAATCAGACACGCCAGATTTAATATAGAAAAGTATAGGTTTAGGAGTATATATTGCGTGTAATCCATCAAGACCTCAACCTCAAGTGACAAAGAATAATTAGAGGCTATATAATCTTTAATTGCGTCAAACCATATATTCTTGCTACTAGGTTTAAAATTACGTATGTTCGTGTGTCTCTCATCGAAAATTAGAAGCATTAAAACATAAGGTAAATGCATTTACATATTGATTAATTATATGATTGAATTAAAATAATTTTCTATTACAATTAATTTGATGGTTGGCTTTTGGACGGTATGAAAAGAAAACATGGAGAGAATAGTCCATATTTATAAATTATGACATAATACATGATGCTAGAGGACTGGAGCAAACCATGTGATGTATATGCTGTAGATTTTGGAGGAGTTAGAGACACTTGTTGGCTATAATTGTTATCATCTGAGTGTGTGTCGCCTGTTTCTTGGGAGGTGGATGTGTTGTTTTGTTTCCCACGCAAACAGAAAAAAAACCCCCAAAATTAAATGAAAATAATGACAAAAACACACCAAACAAAGAAAAACCATAGCCCAATACTTACTTACCTATAGTCGCCAAGAGGACTAAGAGCATGATTAATGGGGATCTTTAGGTGGGTTTTTTAAGGTGTTGAACCCATGAACAGTGTAAGAATTGGTTACAAAAACTATAAATTAAAAACCGGTTTTTATAGGTTTTTTACACTGATCACGGATCCCACTGACACGTAATAACTCGCGATTGATTCACTTTAAAAAAAAAACAAGAAATCCAAGTGGATTTCTTGGGTTAATGATTTCCTTAGGTGTGGCATGTGCTCCACACTAGTTTTTGTACTTTCTTCAACAGTTAACTTAGAATTTATCAAAATGTCTCTGATGTAAATTTACATTTTTTTTATAGTGTGTACCCCATACTCAGCTATATCGTCCACATGCATGCGATCTAAGTCTTGGCCCCCGTTGTCGCCGATGCTCGTGCCATCGGCGTTGGTCACATTCAAAGCCATAACATATTACGTTATTGCATACGCTCAGACGTCCGTTAAAGATGACGTGTGTTACGTGATTATTTACATATATACAATACTCGCGTTAGAGCTCCCAGGCCGTATCATGGACAAAAAAATGTGTATATTTCACTATACTAGTATTAAATTATATTATAAGATATGACTGCAACTGTAAGACAGTAAGAGCAGATCCTGCATTGTCGCATATGTTGTAAACACATGGTCCATCGTCCCAACTACTTAAATATAAGAATCTGTCTATACTGTCCACGCCGATAAGTGCCCAAATGCATAATTACACCGATACAAAAATAAATATTACGTTACAAAATTATTAGAACTTAAATACATTTTGAAATCAGTGAAAAAAATAAATAAAATAAAACTATGTATAAAAATGACACAATTAAAGAAAATTTTTAGTTATCGTTTTACGTTTTTGTACACATGTTAAGAAAACATTTAATTTTGCATATTTTCAAACAAAAACATTATTATTTATAAATCTAACTACTTTTTAATTAATAAAAAATAAAAATACAATATAAATTTAATAAATTCTATATTAAAATCATAATACAACATTTATTTTGAAACAAAAAATTTACTCTATAACAACAATTAAATTGAGACAGAAAAAGTAAAATCAAAGAGACTAGGGTTCAAGAGAGTGGGGGTAGTTTACAAAGGTGTGAGCTTCGTGTCACAATCTACGATGGACACCGACACACGAAACTCATGTGAACTGTTCTTTCTCTTTTCTCTTTGTTTTCTTCTTCACTTTCTCTTCTGTTCTCGAGTAAATCAAACATTGTTAATTCCTCTTTTTATTTTACACTGAACATTATTGTTTAAGGTTTCCTCACAGAAGGACAAGGAGATTCATTTAACATACAAACATTTTCACAACAGAAAACTTAAAACTATGTGCAACTTTCACCACGAAACATGATTCATCAACATCCCTCCGCTCTTTATTTTCTTCACATAATTAATTATATTTATTTTCTATCTATAGGATCCTCATTCTTCGTTTAATACATTTCTTTGAAGACCACAATGACTTTCAATACGTAAAAGAGCGATTTGATACGGCGTAAATTGGCACGAATAACAATAACTTGACAAATCAAGTACAAAAAAGATTTTTATTTGATTGATTTGTGTTATTCGTCTAATTGACTCATTTAAATCAATGGACCGTTTGTTGACAAAAAGTAATCAATGGACCGTTTCGGTAACGTATAGAATATTGCTGAACCTAGTAAGACTTTGTTCATGAAAGAGTTCTCTTTAATTAGATGTTATGATTTTAGTCGTCTTCGATGGTGCTGAACTTTATTCGTGCTATAACCTGATGATCGAACAGATGCATTGAATGATTCTCACTTTCCCGGTGTAGTTACTAGAAATAAACTTATAATGAAATATAGTAAAAGCATAAACTGTTGGTAACGTATATATCTTTTTCTCTGGACTAATTCTTGTTTCCAAGAGGCTTGAAGTATCGAGGCCTCGACCTGTCACACACAACACAATATGCCACACTTCTGCATGCGTAGTCCTTTTTCCCCTTTCATTTTGTTACTTATAAGTAGGGCTAGGCTTAAAATCCGTAACCCTAAATCCAAACCAAAAAAATTCAAACCGTATTCAATCTAAAAATACCCAAATAGGTCTTGTAAGGTGTTACAAACATATCTAAATCCAAAATGTTATTAACTGAATACGAACAGATAATTCGAAAAATCCAAAAACCCAAAAAATCGAAAAAATATTCAAAGAAACCGATCCGAATGTCCAAATTAATATGTAATATAGATATATGAAATTAAATATAACTTCAAATATTGAATTTCATATTTATTTTGATATGATATCTAACAATTAGTACTTAAAATTTAAATAAATATCTTAAATACTCAATTATATATAAATAAATATGTATTTTTATGTCTTGTTTTTAAATTTTATATTTTTCTTCGGGTATATCCGAACCAATCTAATATAATCCATATTCGAACGATATATACTTACTTTATGGATTCTAAGATGTGATACAAAACCGATTTGAAACCAATGTGTTATATTCGAACTTGACCTATACTTGTAAATTTACTAGAAAATGAGGTGTTATAAAATAGAACCGGAATCTGAAAAATCCGACCCGAATGCCAACGGATACCCGAACGCGTATACATACTTATAAATCTTATATGATTTATCTTCCTAGTTCCTACTCTCATTTCCTTGTCTCACTCCATCACTTTTTACATTTATTTCTTTAGAAAGATACTTTAATCATAAATTTGAACAACAAAAAAATACTTTAATCCTAAAATGCATTGCTTGAGTAAGGTTTACTTGGAATTGGAACAAAATTTCAAATCATATGTAAATATATATCGTTTTCATCCCACGTTCATTACCATAAATAATTTTATAAAGAAGAAGGCAAAAAAATCATTTAAAAGGCAAGGGATGGAGTAAGTGGTGAAACTAAAAAAAATTAGTTTTATATAAAGTACAAACTGAAATAAAGATGACTTATTTGTAAGGGTTGTAAATCTAAACGCGACATGGCCAGATGTTTTACTTTCAGACCACATATGACGTGCATGACTCTGAGCTTTTGTTTTCATTCTTCACAGATTTGTGAACTGAGAATATCAAAACACAAATTGTAGACAATCATGGTGACACAATATTTTCAACCTGGCTAGTTAAAATAATCCGTTATGGTAATAGAGATTTTTTTTTTCGGTGTTTGCCCTCATATTTGACGAGAATAGGGCTAAAACAAACTTTATAAATAGAAAATCAAAAAAGGAAAATAGAAGTTTGAAAGTTACAACGGTAGATTCTATTTCAGACGCGTAAAAATCTCTGAGACCTGAAACGTTGAGTTTGAAACATTCTCTTATATCATTGTCTTTTCAGAGCTTGTTATTTGAGCTCTCCTTGTTTCTTTTATTCCTCTAACAAGGACGAGGTTCCAAAAGAACTTTGCTTCTTGTTCTACATCACAATATTAACAAAATAAATACAAGAAAAAGAAGAGAGTTCCAATGAGAAAACCTTGTCTTGATCGATGGCTCTTAACGGCCATTCTTGTGGTTCTCCTCTCGTCTTCTTCCTTATTAGCCTCTAAAAAAGAGGTGAAAAAGAAGAAGAATTATAAGGATGTGACTTATGATGGAACATCTTTGATCATCGATGGCAAAAGAGAACTTCTTTATTCCGGCTCTATCCATTATCCTAGAAGCACTCCTGAAGTATATACATTTCAATCAAATAATCATATCTATTTTTCTTATAAGGTTCTTTGTATTGATACAAGAGTTATTTTTTTGGTTCTTGTCTAGATGTGGCCAAGTATCATCGAGAGAGCCAAACAAGGCGGTTTGAACACGATTCAAACATATGTTTTCTGGAATGTACATGAGCTTGAACAAGGGAAGGTAATGAAAAACTCAAATCTATTCATACAACATAGAATACATAAATAAATATAAAGAATTTTAGTAAAATTTTCGTTTGTTATTGTTGTTTTCATTAGTTCAACTTTTCGGGACGAACTGACTTGGTGAAGTTCATAAAGTTGATTGAGAAGAATGGCATGTATGTAACATTGAGGCTTGGACCGTTCATCCAAGCTGAATGGACTCATGGGTATTAATTAAATTCAATAATTTCTTATTTTTATTTTGATTATTTCCTTTCTTAAATATTCCCCTTAATATTTTACGTGATTTTTTTTTACAATAGAGGACTTCCTTATTGGCTTAGAGAAGTTCCTGGAATTTTCTTCCGTACAGATAATAAAGAATTCAAGGTATTATATTACATATAATACAAAATGTGAGCTCTTTTATAATTAAAGAGATTAACAAAAAGAAAAACTATTGCAGGAACATACAGAGAGGTATGTACGGACGGTACTCGACCTAATGAAGAAGGAAAAATTGTTTGCTTCACAAGGAGGCCCCATTATACTAGGACAGGTCCTAAACAAAAAAAAACCTAACACATAAACCTAATGATCTTGAAACATAAAACGGTTTTGTAATGAATTTGAATATGCAGATAGAGAACGAGTATAGTGCGGTTCAACGCGCATATAAAGAAGATGGAATGAACTATATTAAATGGTCATCTAAGTTGGTCGACTCAATGAACCTTGGGATCCCATGGGTCATGTGCAAACAGAACGATGCTCCTGATCCTATGGTAACGTTATTATAATGTCTAGGTTGTGTTTTGTATGGAAATGTTATTAATACTGAACTTGAAACAGATCAATGCTTGTAATGGAAGGCATTGTGGTGATACTTTCCCTGGTCCAAACAAAGAAAACAAACCGTCTTTATGGACCGAGAACTGGACTACTCAGTGAGTTTTTAATCTTGTTATCTTTAGTTAAACAATGTAGAAATTTTAGATAAATATTATGAAAGCTATAAGATCTTTGTGGGTTCTAAGATTCATTGCCATTAACAGGTTCCGTGTGTTTGGTGATGCACCAGTAAAAAGATCAGTAGAAGATATTGCTTTCTCAGTTGCTAGATTCTTCTCCAAGAATGGAAGTCATGTGAACTACTACATGGTATAATAATAACCCCTTAAATATCTTATAAAATAATGTTTTTAAAAATTCTTGAAATGCGTAATATATTTGTAGTACCATGGAGGAACCAACTTCGGAAGAACCTCTGCCCATTATGTAACCACTAGATACTACGATGATGCACCTCTTGACGAATATGGTTTAGAGAGAGAGCCTAAGTATGGTCATCTTAAACATCTTCACAACGCTCTTAACCTTTGCAAGAAGCCACTTCTTTGGGGTCAGCCTAGGACCGAGAAGCCTGGAAAAGACACCGAGGTATTACAATAGCATGTAGTAGTAGTCATCAAGAAAGATTCAGTGCTTACAAATTACTCAACAATATATGTTTATAATTACAGATTAGATACTACGAAGAGCCTGGAACCAAATCTTGTGCAGCTTTCTTGGCTAACAACAACACTGAAGCCGCAGAAACCATTAAATTCAGGGGAAAAGACTACGTGATTGCACCACGTTCCATTAGTATTCTTCCAGATTGTAAAACTGTTGTTTACAACACTGCACAGGTGAATAAAAACAATTTTAATTATGGTTTTATTAACAACAACAAAGTCTTTAATTAACGCATTATTGTTTATTTGGATTGGACCAGATTGTTTCTCACCACACTTCAAGGAACTTTATGAAGTCTAAGAAGGCGAACAAGAAGTTTGATTTCAAAGTGTTCACTGAGCCATTGCCTCATAAGCTAAAGGGTGACTCTTACATACCTGTTGAGCTTTACGGTTTGACTAAAGACAAGACAGACTATGGATGGTACACAACAAGGTAATTAAAATCTCCTTTCAAGTGATTATATATAAAAAGTAAGATCTTGACGTTTGTTTTGCTTTGCAGCTTCAAGATCAATAAGGATCAGTTACCTAAGAAGAAAGGAGCTAAAACTAATCTGAGGATTGCTAGTCTTGGACACGCATTGCACGTTTGGTTCAACGGAGAATACCTTGGTAAGAATATTGTAGGAATGATGTAAGAATATGAAACTGAGCTATGATGATGATGATGATGTTTTTCTCTACTATCAGGAAATGGACATGGAAGCCATGACGAGAAGAGTTTTGTTTTCCAAAAACCAGTTGCACTAAAAGAAGGAGAGAACCACCTTGTTATGCTTGGTGTTCTCACTGGATTCCCAGTAAGTAACAAATATAATTCAAAGTTTTTTAACTAAAAATATATAGATGAAGATATGTCTCATAAGTGGTTGGCTTTTTCTGTTCTTACAGGATAGTGGATCTTACTTGGAGCATAGATACACCGGTCCTCGTAGTGTTTCCATCTTAGGATTGAGTTCTGGAACACTTGATCTCACTGAAAGCAGCAAATGGGGGAACAAGGTTTCAGTTTCTTAATTTTCCTTTAATTGGTATTATTATGTGTCTCGAGTTTAAACTATCTTTGGTAGAGAAAGTTATTCTTTAAATCGGAATATCTAGAAACTGACTGATGTATGGAGGAGATTCCGGAATTTCTAGTGTTAACATAAAAGATGTTAAAAACATGTCCTTGATTTGATCCCCCTTTTAATAATCTTTAGGTCGGCATGGAAGGCGAGAGACTCGGAATCCATACCGACAAAGGTTTGAAGAAGGTTAAATGGCAGAAATTCACTGGAAAAGCACCAGGACTCACATGGTACCAGGTAATGAAACAAAAAAAAATGACCATATAGAATGTAAATGGCAAGAGATGTATAGACTTTCCAATAATCATTGCCACATTCTAATGAATGTGAAACATTTCAGACCTACTTTGATGCACCAGAGAGCGAAAGCGCAGCAGCGGTTCGCATGAGTGGAATGGGAAAAGGATTGATTTGGGTGAACGGAGAAGGCGTTGGAAGATATTGGATGTCTTTCTTGAATCCATTAGGTCAATCCACCCAAATAGAATATCACATCCCTAGATCTTTCTTGAAACCCAAGAAAAATCTTCTTGTTATATTCGAGGAAGAGCCTAATGTGAAGCCTGAGCTTATAGACTTTGTCATCGTCAACAGAGACACTGTATGTTCTTACGTTGGAGAAGACTACACTCCAAGTGTTAGACACTGGACAAGGAAACAAGACCAGGTCCAAGCCATCACCGATAACGTGAGTCTCACGGCTACTCTTAAATGCTCAGGCAACAAGAAGATCGCTGAAGTTGAGTTCGCTAGCTTCGGAAACCCTATCGGTACTTGTGGAAACTTCACGCTTGGTACTTGTAACGCTCCCGTTTCAAAGCAAGTCGTTGAGAAGGTAAAACTATAGCCTTTAGGTTATGTTTCTTCTTGATGTTTTAACGTGTAGCTTGTTATAGAAGTAACTAACACAAGAAACTTGTACGCAGCATTGTTTGGGCAAAGCAGAGTGTGTGATTCCGGTGAACAAAAGCACATTCCAACAAGACAAGAAAGATCCATGCAAGAACGTTGTCAAGACACTTGCCGTGCAAGTCAAGTGTGATCGTGTCAGGAAGAACTGAGGGTATTTTTATCATCACTATCACATGGTTCATGTTCTGCTTTTAGTAGACCAAAATGTGTTGTGGCAACATCTACTCGTTCTGATTTGTACTAATTGTTTCTTGAATTTTAAATGTTGATATGCGAAGTAATATATTGGAATATGAATATATATGATCCAATTAAGAAACTACTACATATTCAAAACATTATTTCGTTTGTTTATAAACCCTTTTATTGAATGTTTCCTTTTATTTTGTAGAAAATAACACATGGAGGAGCTGGTCAAGAGAAAAAAAAATGAATTCATATTATTGTCATATTATTATTTTTTCTTTGATTCAATGTAAACTTCTTACAAAAATTAAATGTACACATTTTTAAAAACAACGTTTTGAAAACTGATTAAACACTTAATCAAACAACGGTGTTTTGCATATATAGTTGACTATTCGAGTTTTTAAAATTATTGAGTCAACAAAAAATGAGAGTTAAAATGATTTTTTAAGTTCAAATACGAGTTGAAAGTTTTTATGATTTTAATTCGAAAGTTCAATGTTTTAATAATCATTTTCTCCATTTTTAAGGAAAGGAATTAACAATAAAAAAATATCAGAGATAAAATGCACACCGTTTTAAAGTTACATATAGGAACGCATAGCTGTTTTCTAAAACAAAAATGACATGAAAGTCCCACGTGGACAAGCTTATCTTAACAACCAATTAGGTCCACCGAAAGATGTGGCTGAGGGAAAACAGAAGATAACTAACACCAATCTGTTTCAGTTTGGTCCGAACAAAAATAAAAATATTTATCCTTTGACCATATCTTGCTCTCATTTCATCATTGACGATTGGGGAAGAAGCTATGGCGGCACCGATTGTTGACGCTGAGTACCTTAAAGAGATCAACAAGGCTCGTCGTGATCTCCGCTCTCTCATCGCGAGCAAGAACTGTGCTCCGATCATGCTTAGATTGGCGTAAGTCTCCATCTCTATGGTTTTTATTCGCTTGATGTGTAAAAAGGATCGATCTTTATTGAGATTATGTTGTTTGTGAAGATGGCACGATGCTGGAACCTATGATGCACAGTCAAAGACTGGGGGACCTAATGGGTCTATAAGGAACGAGGAGGAGTACACTCATGGTGCTAATAGTGGTTTGAAGATCGCTCTCGAACTCTGTGGTGTGTGATTGCTAGTGAATCCTTTTTATCTTATGGTTTAAGAACACTTATGGTTTTGTAATGGAGTTTGAATTGTTAAGTTAAGAGGTGGGTTCTTTCATGTTTCAGAGGGTGTGAAAGCTAAACATCCTAAAATCTCATATGCGGATCTATACCAGGTGATTATGTTTTTTACCTTGACCTGTCATGTACTTTGTTGCTTTGTCTTCTCAGTTCCTGTATGCTACTCGTGTCGCATATGCTCCTCCCATGTTTAAGCTTGTTTGGTAGACTAGGTTGGTGTCTGAGATGTGTAATTATGGTCTCAGTTTATTTTTACAAGAGGAATGGCAAATTGTGTAAGAAGATGTTGCTGTTTGTGATTTGGTTTACAAGAAAATATAAATTGACTATGGTGTTTAAGTAGAACCTTTTATCTCTGGCAGTAGAAACTAAACTCAAGTAAACCATACACATCTATACTTTAAACGACCAGGAAGCATAAAGTAGGCAAATCTCTGGTGTATCATGAAACATATATTTGAAATTGAGTTCCTGAATTTGGCATTACCAAGAGTTTTCTAACCCTTGTTTGCAGTTAAGACTCTTTAAATTGTGAACCCATTTGTGTTATTCACTTAATACTTAGACTGAAATAGATTACTCGTGTTGTAATATTGTTGTCTGCCCATTTTGAAGACTAAAGGCATTCAAGTTCTGTATTTGGATAATTTACTTTTGTTTACAGCTTGCTGGTGTGGTAGCAGTGGAGGTTACGGGTGGACCTGACATCAGTTTCCAACCTGGGAGAAAAGTAGGTTCTTTCATATGACAGTTACAAGTTTAAAACACTTGAGCAAAATTAAAAAAACTGTGTGTTTCTCTCTTAATAGGATTCAAATGTCTGCCCTAGGGAAGGAAGACTTCCTGATGCTAAAAAAGGTACAATTAGATCATGGAATAGAATGGTCTAGTTCTCTATCAATTGATCATGTTTTTTTTGTTTGTCTGTAGATTTCCAACATCTTAGAGATGTCTTCTACCGCATGGGATTATCTGATAAGGATATTGTGGCACTCTCAGGGGGTCATACTCTGGTAAACTCATTCGTTTTTCACTAAACAAATTAAAAAAAATTCTCTATGCTTATGACCAATATTTTTGGGTGTTTTAGGGAAGGGCTCATCCAGAGAGGTCTGGCTTTGATGGTCCATGGACTCAGGAGCCTCTGAAGTTTGATAACTCATACTTTGTGTAATGTTTCAGTTCATCCTCTGAGAGCTTAAATTTTCTGTGTTATTTTTGGATTTTTTATGTTTATTTTTCCAAGAATAACAAGCAGTACACAGATGCTTTATTACAGGACCGGTTAAACCATGATTTTGTTAATGTTTTGGTACCAGGGAACTGCTGAAAGGAGAATCAGAGGGCTTGTTGAAACTTCCATCTGACAAGACTTTGTTGGAAGATCCAGAGTTTCGTCGTTATGTTGAGCTTTATGCTAAGGTATAAACTGCAAACTCTTCTCTGTCTCTTGAACCATTTGCTTCTTGTGTTGATTTATCAGATTTGTCATGTTCTTGTGTTGTTAACTCTTATTTGACAAGTTCAATTTTGTGGTGACAGGATGAAGATGCATTCTTCAGAGATTACGCAGAATCTCACAAGAAACTCTCTGAGCTTGGATTCAACTCCAACGCCTCCGCGGCCAAAGCTTGTTCAGACAGCATTGTTCTGGCTCAGGGAGCATTTGGGGTTGCTATTGCAGCTGCGGTCGTGGCCTTAAGTTACGTCTACGAGATCCGAAAGAAGATGAAGTAGAAGGAGCCACGAAGCAAAAAAGATTATCTTATCTTTGCATTAAAGAAACTATCAGTCATCTGTGTACTGCTGCTACAAAGATGCTAAAACTCTTTAATCCATCCACGATCATACTATTTTGTAGTAAAAAGACAAAGTTAATGGTCAGGTTCATGGCTGTGTTATGGTTCATTAGAACGTTAGGGACACTGAAGATGATTATATGCTAACAAATGTTTTTGTGGATATCTACCAAAGACTGGTCGATATCAACAAAGTGGGACACACTCTGAAACTGGACCTAACATGTTACGTAAGGTTTTGTTAGGTAGGGAGCTTCTTTAAATGTTTTTCTTTAATGTTTTGACAGCCACCAACTAGATTGGCTTCAGATGGCATCTAACGGACTGCGTCACTGAATAGCTTTATTCCAATTTTGTTTTTGTTATAAAACTCTATAAACTATTTGTTGTTACCTACAAAAACTTTATATAATTAAAAATTATTGGATAAAACTGTGAAGATAATTAATTACAAAAAGAATACATTAACAATAAAAATTTAATAGATTTTTCTAATATGCAATAAATTTAAAACAATATTTTTGTAGAGACATTTTATAAAGTTAAGATTCTATTAAGGATAGCTGAGAGATATCGACATTATTAATCAAAGTCTCTTAGGATGAGATTTTTAGTTTTAAAAAAAAAAAGTTTTTTAATTTTAATTAGGTTTAACTGTCTATTGAATAAAAGTATAAAAAACATTTTTTAACCAAAATTTTTAAAAAAACAATCAAATTAGAAATTAAGAACTCCATTTTAAGATATTCTGACTTATGGTAGTTTTTGTTGCACTCTGTATCGGTACTCACTCCTCATTTTGGTTAATGAATACATTTTAAATGGTCGTACATGTAAATATAATTTACCTTTAGTTTAAGATTTGCTTGGTGTGTGGACAACAAATCACATGTACACTCTATCCAACTTCTTTATTTATAATTCATTAAAAATTAATATGTCGGTAGGACTTGAGAATAAATGTACACTGGAAAATCTACCTAACTCTTTGAGATTGTCTTCAAGTATTACTTTCCATTTCTATGAAAAAAGAACTAAAAACAATTTTTAAAACCAAAATTATTCTTTGGCATGTTTTTGTCGATAGCTATTTAAAAACAGCCAAGAATGTTTGTTCGTACATATTGTTAACCTGATTTAACACCAAACATATCTACCGACTTGAAAAATAGTAATAAATAATTAACATATGATTTTTTTTGTAAAACAAAATAATTAACATAGGCATATGTTACATTTTAAGACTATTAGATAGATTTTCAATCGTATGAGTGATTAATCTCTGTTGAGGTTCCAATCCATTGTACCCATATATTGGTTTGAATATAAAGTTTGATGTTAAGCCAAACAAACAAAAAAAGATAGGTTCAATCCAATGATTTACTCCATGATAAGATTGCGAAAAGAGTTTCTCAAGAAACCATGTTTTAAGAATTAGTTGGACTTTACAATAATAGTACTAGGAAACCTTGTCAATGACGAAAACATGTTTAAAGGATTTGTGTATAGTAGTTGGGAAAGCAAAAAGGTAAATCACTAAATGAGAATGAGAAACCAGGTATAAACACACAAACCTCTATTTCATCAACTCCACACCTTTCTACACTATGTTTCTTAATGACACATTAAGTTCTGTAGAGACTAGAGATCGTCTTGGTTCGATTTGCTTAATATTTTTGGAGAATCTGTACATTGTATGAACGGTAGAAATAGCCCTATTTTTACCTTTATGTAATGGTATTTATCACTACTTTTGATAACAAAGAAAAGGAGCTTCAAGAAGAAAGGTGGAAATAGCCTTATTTTAACTAATTTGTCTGAGTAATTTTGTTCTACAAGACGATTCAAGTAAAGCTTAAAGACATCATTAACATGTTTTCTTAAAACCTAACTAACATATTTTTAAATTGATTTAAATATTCTACTTTGGATGCTTCTTTACAACCTCTTCACAAAACTCACTATCACAAATTACTATTGTGTATTATTGTAACATAAATACCCATAATTTGATGCAGTAAACCATCACACGATGTCTTGTGCGTTGTATGGTTTACCTACTAAGCTTAAGTACAGTCTTTTTTCTTACATGACTTAAGTACAGTTTAGACTCGAGTCTGAAAAACAAACATAAATGCGTTTTCCCATCAAGATTGTTAGTTAACATGATCGTGACATCGTGTGAACATTATTATATTATATGGTTATAATCTAACAAAAGAGAATAAGAAAAGCAAAAAACAGAAACAGAGCCCACTAGCCACTCCTTCAAACGTGTCTTACCAACTCAACTCTCTTCTAGAAACAATTTTTAGCCTTGTCCTCACCTTCCTTCCCCTCTCTCTCTCTCTTAAAACATATCTCCATAAAACCCTAGTTTCATAATTAACAACATCATCACCTCAAGATCATGGGGAGGTCTCCTTGCTGCGAGAAAGACCACACCAACAAAGGAGCTTGGACCAAGGAAGAGGACCATAAGCTCATCTCTTACCTCAAATCTCACGGAGAAGGCTGTTGGCGTTCTCTTCCAAGATCCGCCGGCCTTCTCCGCTGCGGAAAAAGCTGTCGTCTTCGCTGGATTAACTACCTAAGGCCTGATCTCAAGAGGGGTAACTTCACCCTCGAGGAAGATGATATCATCATCAAACTACATAGCCTCCTCGGCAACAAGTAAGACCCATCATCACAAAACTTTCAACACAATCCTCTGTTTTCTGGGTCGACGAACTATTTTCTCACTAGTATTATCATATAGCACCAAATGTTTTTCGAATTACGACTTTGTGCTATTATTTGCGAAAATAAAATTTGAATCCTAAGTTTCATTCATATTTCTCCATGATTATAAAGATCAAAATCGAAAAGCTCATAAAATTAGTTTGTATTAGTTCACTATTCTTAAACAAATCAACAATTTTAAAAATTTTGATGGAAATTATTTTACTTTTGTTTTTTTATTTGGTCTTTTAAATTTTCAAATGTCAGTTTGAATTTTTATTATGCTCCAGCTTTATTTTTGATTAGATATTACTTTATTTTGGTTTTGTTTTGTTTAGTTTGTGTCATGAAAATTGATATTTTAAATTCAGTTTTCAAAAACCATAAAAAAATACTAAGATTGGTGAAGAAATAAAATTCAAACTTTACTTTTGAAGATAAATAACATGAGATCTTCGAAAAACATTTGATGCTATATGATAGTATTCGTGGGAAATAGTTTGTCCACTCTGTTTTTTTCTATATATGCTCTGTTTCTCATACTCTATTTTCTTACTCTGTTTTTAATCTCAGGTGGTCTCTTATTGCAACGAGGTTACCCGGAAGAACAGATAACGAGATTAAAAACTACTGGAACACACATGTGAAGAGGAAGCTTTTAAGCGGAGGGATTGATCCCACTACTCATCGGCCGATCAAAGACACAAAAGCTCGTCGAGATTCGCCTAGAGAAACAGAGGACTCGCTTGTAAAGGTTCTCTCTTTCGGTTCTCAGTTGGAGAAAGAGGAAAATTTTGGGGAGCAGAGAAGATATCAAAAGGGTCTGACTTGCAAAAAAGAAAGCTTAGATTTGAATCTTGAGCTTAGAATCAGCCCGCCATTGCAAGACCAACAACACCGTGATGAGACTAAACTCCGGTTTGGGAGGGAGAAGTATCGCTGCAGTGGGTGTCGTTTTGGGTTGGGGACGGCAAGGAGTGTAGATGTGGTAATGTGAAATGTCAGATAGAGGATAGTAGTAGTAATAGCTACTCTTCAAGTGACATTAGTAGTAGTGTTGTTGGTTATGACTTCTTGGGTTTAAACACTAGTAGTGTCTTGGAGTTTAGTAGCTTGGAAATGAACTGAAATGAAAAATATCAAAGATGATTATTGAAAGCTGTGATATTGACAATTTAATGTAGACTCTTCTCTTTTTTCATTTCATCTTTACTCAACATGAATCAAAAAAATATAACCTTGGCCTTAGTTAAACACAAATCTAGCATGGTTCTCAAGTTCAACAATAAGTTAGCTTCAAACGTAGTTGTTCACATCTTGTAGAGCACTTACATGCATGTATTGGTCATAGATTCATGCTAGTCTATTGAAAGATGTGATTTTTTTTATAGTCTATAATCTACTACTACAATATCAAAATTTTAGTCGAATGTTAGGGTTTAATGTTTACCCTACAAGAGATGTATCCCTAGTTTTTTTTTTTTAAACTCTAAATTGAAATCCCTTGGAGTGTTTAGGAGTGTTTAGGGACAACTTAAAAGCCAACCCATGCTTGACAATTGTCTTTGGTTATTATTCCTAAAAGATTTGACATTACAAAGTAGATAAGCTGTGTAAGGATGAGAAGCATGGGAACAACTGAAAGGGTATTACTATTATTAGTGCATGTTCCAATTCATTACACCCTTTCGTTTCATCAAATAATTAATACAAATACTATAACACATACTTGACCCAAAAACATACTATAACGCTCACAGCTGTGAGTAGCACCCTGGGTTCGACATGCGGTGGCCACAACGGATTTAACATCCTTTTCGTTGGGGTTCAGGACCCCTTCGGGTATAGTCGAACCTCTAAATAAACTCCGGACACCTGAGTTATAAGAAAAAAATACTATAACACATACAAGGTGTTAGTACAGTGTCTTTATCAAATGAAAGTTTGTTTCACTCGCATTAACAAAGTATAATTTTTGAGGAGGTTCACCATCACCCTATTTCTAAAAACAGTACGAATAATATATAGGACATTGGTATATATGGTGTTGATTTTTTCAAAGAATTTTCAACTTTAAAAGTAAATAGCGGTCACACAAATGAAAAAGTAGATAGATCCTAAACAGAACTGTGTGTATGTATAGTAGTTTGCATTATGCTTGTGATATTGATGCTTATAAAAGTTTGTCATAGATGTATAAGATACATGGAATATCAGAATATGAGAAACACGTCAAAGATCAAACGATATACAAAATGGAGATTTAGTGTGCAGATTGTATGATTAAGATTTGGATAAATTATATTTTGTAACTTGAACTAATTCGATCGATTATGACAGGAATTTAAATCCATGAAACTTAACATCATAGGACAATAATGAAAGTCTTTCCCTTCGTTAACACTTGAATACGCCACACGTTGAGACTTGAGACAAAAATGAAATAGTCTTTCTCCTTCGTTAACACTTGTATACATCACAAGTTGACACATAAACATTCATTTTTTGGAGCACAACTTAATTTCATTCATTCAAACTTGTTTCGATACAATACAAAACTTGTTTGATACAATGCAAGAAGAAATTTTCAATCCTCTTTGAAAAAAACATAAAGTACAATAACATGTGAAACTACATCATATAGATCTTCCTCAAAAAGTGACAGCAAATTCGAGATAAAGCTTGAATGCGTCAAATGAGTCTTCACGATAACATCAGACAGCTGGATAATAATCACATAATGTGACGTTAAGAACTAACTCTCACTAACAAAAAACATCGAAGTATTCTCGATTGCATTTTCTAGCTCCGTAAAAACCGCTACACAAGATAGACAAACCGACAATTAAACTAAAATAATAACTCGGTAACAAGCTCGAAGACATCTCCTTTTTTTTGCTAAACGAAGACATCTCCTTTTATAGAAAAGAGGCATGGTTGCAAAATACTCTCCAGTCATATGTTTTGGTTAGGCCTACTACAAAGTAGTATAAACTAGCAGCCCAATGATGGCTCCTATGGGCTTTTATATTGGAACTTTCTGCTGGTTCGTGGTCATATGTGTAACCTAGAATCCTAGTGTCTGACTACAAATTAAATGATAGCAGAAGCTGGTATGTATAGCCGTTGCGCTTCACAATCACAGTGGCGAATATAGTAATATTAAGAGTCCCAAAAGTTTCTGATGCCTTTCTTTATTGTCCAAGTACTGCTACTCAGACACTCTCTGCTCAAGCCCGCTCCTCTTCACCATAAAGAAATAGATATACAAAGAACGAAGATATACTTATCATACACTTTAAAAGTCTGCTAATAATATAATGATTACCAAACTTTCTGGTGAAGGAATCAACAGCTTTACAAACTGTTAGAGTAGTAGCACTGAATGTGATGTGCTTATTGAAAGAATCGACCGTTAGAAGTGGATCGTGTATTGTTATTACGATGATCACACATGCATGTGATTATTGATCACCTCTTTTCTGGAGAAAAGGGCAAAAACAAGAAAAGGTAACTTCCGCAGTTCCAATGTCCACAAAGATTAAATAAAAGAGAAAAAAAACATTCAGTCCTACAATGGTATGACTCATTCCTGCAGTATCTCAGCCAAGACGTTGTCGTTTAAAGCAGCACTGTGTGCCCACCACTGTCCAGTGTCCCACCTATATCACATTAAAGGTAATTAAGAGATTAAGCCAAAAGATTAGTTCTCCATCAAATCACATAACATACTAAGGGCATCCGCAACCGTGGATTTCCCTTAGAGTCCTTAGGAATAGTGTTTTTTAATTTTTTAATTATTATTTTTTTTTCAGATTTAAAAAAAAATAAAAAAAATAAATACCAACCAATCACGGGTCGCCACATGTCGTGAATAGTATAAGGATCAATCTTTATATAAGGATTTTTTAGAATGAATCTTTAACTTTTTTGATTATTTAATTATTATTTTTATTAAGGATTCCGCTAAAGATCCACCATTGCAGGTGGCCTAATGTCAATTATATACCGGTTTTGAAGAATTAGGTTTTGGTGAAAAGGCAATTTCTCAAATAACACTTTTTAAATTTTTGTCACCAAAATAATCATCAAAAAAGAAAATAATCGAAATAATTTTTTATTTTAAAAGTTTTAATATTTACTTAAAAAAGAATTACTTCGAGAATACCACTCGTAACTTTAAATAAATTAGTAAATTTTAAGATATAAATATTTATTTACATTTTTATTAAAATCTATTTTGATTTTTTTTAAAGTATTTTTGTTATAAAAACTTTTTAAAGACTATAAATATGATACTTTTCTTCCTTAAAAGAGAAGAAACTAATTCAAATTGTATTTTGTGATTCATTAATCCTTTTATCTTTTCCAGAATCATACAAGCGACATGGTAGTACCAGGAATATTTTGCTGAATGATTATCCAAAGTGATTAATAAAGTAATTAGATTTTATTAATTAAATAAAAAGAAGGTAAATTATATTACTTTTTCCTTTATATTGATCAGACAAGCACCAATGTCGGTAAAACCCCACTCACTTCACTCTCTCCACTTCCTCCATGGCTTCCTCTCTTCTTGCTCTCCTCTTCTTCTTCCTTTCTTCTCCGTTCATCTCCTTCGCCGCATCTCAGGCCACTAAGACCTTCATCTTCCGCGTCGATGGTGGAATCTATGCGTCTATTTTCCCCGACGCACTACCACTGGTACAGTTCCGAGTTCACCCAAGAATCTAGCATCCTCCACGTGTACCACACCGTCTTCCACGGCTTCTCCGCCGTGGTTACTCCCGACCAAGCCGATAACCTCCGCAACCACCCCGCGGTTTCTCGCGGTTTTCGAAGATCGTCGCCCGTGAGCTTCACACCACGCGTTCTCCTCAGTTCCTAGGCCTAGAGAACCAGAAGGGACTCTGGTCTGACTCCGATTACGGCTCCGACGTAATCATCGGCGTTTTAGACACCGGAATCTGGCCGGAGCGGAGGAGTTTCTCAGATCTCAACCTTGGTCCTGTCCCCAAGCGGTGGAGAGGTGTTTGTCAATCTGGAACCAGGTTCGGTCCGAGGAACTGTAACCGTAAAAATTGTCGGAGCGAGATTCTTTCCTCCAAGGGACAACAAGCTGCTGTCTTTGGAGGAATCAACAAAACCGTTGAGTTTTTATCCCCACCGTGACGCAGACGGACACGGGACCCACACCGCCTCAACCGCCGCGGGACGCCACGCCTTCAAAGCCAGCATGTCCGTTACGCCTCCGGGATAGCTAAAGGCGTCGCTCCGAAAGCTCGCATCGCCGCGTATAAAGTCTGTTGGAAAGGACTCCGGCTGTCTCGACTCCGACATCCTCGCCGCCTTCGACGCCGGCGGTGGTTGACGGCGTCGACGTGATATCGATATCCATTGGCGGCGGAGACGGGATCACCTCGCCGTATTATCTCGACCCGATTGCCATCGGGTTCCTACGGCGCGGCGGCTAAAGGAATCTTTGTATCCTCCTCCGCCGGAAACGAAGGACCTAACGGCATGTCGGTTACGAACCTCGCGCCGTGGGTAACCACCGTCGGCGCGGGGACAATCGATCGGAATTTCCCGGCGGATGCGGTTCTCGGCGACGGACACCGTCTCGGAGGGGTGTCTCTTTACGCCGGAGTGCCTCTCAAAGGCCGGATGTTCCCGTGGTTTTACCCCGGGAAACGCCGGGATGTCGTCGGCGTCTCTGTGCATGGAGAATCGCTCGATCCGAAGCATGTGAGGGGTAAGATCGTAATTTGCGATAGAGGGAGTAGTCCACGTGTCCGCGAAGGGACTAGTGGTGAAGAAAGCAGGTGGTGTCCGGGATGATTCTCGCTAACGGCGCGTCTAACGGTGAAGGTTTGGGTTGGTGAGCTCATCTCATCCCTGCTTGTGCCGTTGGATCAAACGAAGGAGACGAATCAAAAGCTTATGCCTCTTCCATCCGAACGGTTGCTTCAATTGATTTCAGAGGGACAATAACGGGATCAAACCGGCTCCGGTTATTGCTTCTTTCTCTGGGAGAGGACCAAACGGGCTAAACCGGAGATTTAAAACCGGATTTGATCGCTCCGGGTGTTAACATCCTCGCGGCTTGGGACCGACGCCTGTGGGACCTACCGGTTTACTTCCGATTCCGCGTAAAACCGAGTTCAAATCCTCTCCGGTACATCGATGGCGTGTCCTCACGTGAGTGGAGCGGCAGGCGCTGTTAAATCCGCCCATCCTAACTGGAGCCCCCGCCGCGATAAGATCCGCGATGAGACTACAACTACCTCGTCGATAACTCTAACCGCTCGTTAATTGATGAATCCACGGGAAATCGGTACTCCTTACGATTACGGGTCGGGTCATCTCAATTTGGGTCGGGCTATGGATCCGGGTCTGGTTTACGATATAACCAACGATGATTACTTACGTTTCTATGCTCGATCGGTTACAGTCCCCAAAGACGATTCAAGTGATCACGAGAACTCCGGTGAGATGTCCGGCGGGAGAAAACCGTCGCCGGGGAATCTGAACTTACCCCTCGATCACGGCGATGTTTCCTACTTCGAGAAGAGGGACGTTGAGAAAGACTATCATACGGACCGCGACGAACGTGGGGCAACCCGAGGCGGTTTACCGGGCGAGGATCGAGTCGCCGAGAGAGTGACGATAACGGTGAAACCTCCGAGGCTAGTGTTTAGTTCGGACCGTTAGAAACGGAGCTATGCGGTTACGGTGACGGTTGGATACGAAGAAAGTGGTGTTGGGGAGAAAACGGGTGCTGCGTTTCGGGTCTGTCACGTGGTTTGATGGTGGGAGACACGTGGTTCGGAGCCCCGTTTGTGGTGACCCAATTGAGTGTTGTAAAAAAAAAAATCCGGGTCGGGTTTTTTGGGATGATCATGCGGTCATGATCGTGTAAAACCATATGATGTGTGTTAGCAATAACTGCATAACTATTTTTAGTTAGTGGGCTTTTTATATTTTAAGATGTTTTGTGTTCTTTTTCTTTTTCTGAATGAGACTTTTTATCTTATCTTTTTTTTTTAACTCATATGACATATGTCCAAACTCATCGTTATCATTGTACTACAACGATTAAAGACCACAGATCTATAAATTTGGGCTCATTATGATAGAAGATGATTGATTACGACATGGGGGAAACAAAGATGATTGATTTGTGCAAAGTGGCAAAAAACTATGGAGATATACGCTTTGACGTTTATTTGAGTTCCCACTTAAAGTTAAATAAAAAGAAGAAAAAAATGGGTAGTGAAGCCCCACTTCTTTTGATTGGGTTTAATTTGACTGTAGATTCTGCAGTATCTAACATGTATATTACAAAAAGTTCCATAGGCTTTGTATAATCTACTACACATCACAATAGTCACTGACACTACTCACAAGATTTTATACATTATGTACTTGACTAATCACATTCATAAAGTGTATATTTACTTGTATGATTTATAAGATTAAATAACTTTCTCCTCATCAATTATTAGTCACTTTGTAAAGTGTAGTTGGATTTCCCATTGTCAAACGAGTGAATGAATAGTTAGAAGTTAGAACAGTAAACAACTTAATTAGTTAACATTAAGTCCATACCACAAATTATAACAAAATAATAATAATTAGTAGTAGGTAACACATTATCATTTATATAGTTAGCGTGACCGAAACAGTTTATTATCTTATAATATCGTCCATAGACAATAGAATATTTGTCGCATGTTCATTCACATGCTACAAACCTCAAAATCAAGTCGGTAAACCAAAAGAATGGACTGAACACATTCTTTTTGTGGAACAATGAAGTTGGTAAGCTTCAATGTTTGCAGTACATTATGATGTGATTCGAATGCTATCTACACTCTATATCAAATGTGTGAAAGTTTCGTTTTATAAATGGTAATTATTCATGAACTGATGAAAAGAAATTCATTTACCATGCGTGAGTGAGCAAACAAAGAGATGTAATAGGGACTGGAAATAACACACACACATTCCAGGATGGACCTAATTCTATAGTCAATAAATGGAAACCTTGTTTCAATAAATTTCCCATGACTATATCAACATCCAACTAACCATTTGATATTTTTAGACATTCAAACAAGTTACACTTTTAAAAGCAGTCTAGCCCATTTGCCTTTTAATTAAAAAAAAGTGTCAATAGACTGAAAAATATGGTCAGCCATTGTAAAAACTAAAAACACATCTATATTACCCAAAGACATGGTGGTGGTGATGATCACTTCTTTGTGAGATGAAAACTTGAAAGTTACTTCGTGGACTTTTACACTTGCAACCTTGGGGTCCATTGTTACAGTAAGTATCATCAACAAAATTATTATTCACATAATTACAAATATAAAAGCAAAACTTTTCCAACCGTAAAAGTTGTAAGCTTTTTTAAAGAAGGGGACATTTCATATCATATGGTTTGTTTATCAAAGCTAAAACCTACTATAAAGTAAAAGTAAAATTGATATATATTAACACTTTTCTTGGTATAAATATCTAATTTAAATGTCATGTCTCAACTGAAATAGAAAAGCTACCTAAGTTTTGAAATCATTAAAGGGTGTTTGTATTTATCTAAAATGATGGACCGCATGAAACGGTGAATTGGGATTAAAGACTTGGAAAGTTATAAAAGTCTCTCTGCAATCAACAATAAAAATTTCATGATTTCGAGGTGAAAGTGTAAGTCGGTCCCGGCAAATACGCCTAGATAGATACCTTTATAGATATTTTTGTCCCGGTCAAAAAGGTTAAAAAGTAGGAAAAAGACAATTGCTTTCGTTGAGAGTTGAACTCAAGACCTCCCGCTTACTAAACGGGTGCTCTAACCAACTGAGCTACGAGAGCCTTTTTGTTAGCCAAGCATCTGGTAAAATTCTTTTTCCTAATTGGGTTTTAAGAAGATTTGGGCCAGAGACTAATAAAGACCCATTAGAAGATTTGTTTTACCATTCTATCCTATGTTCCCTCCTTCACAAATATTTTAAGATCCATTATAGATTTGGATCATGTGAGACATTATGATGTGGGTTTATCAATAAACTATTTAGTGTGTTTAAGATCCACAACTCAATTCGTAATTGGGTCTAACCCAGTCTAGAAAAGTTTGTAAACGTAACATTCAAGCAAATGTTGTCTGCAACCTTATCTATCATCATACTCGCCACTCATAATTCATGTTTTAACTTAATCTCTTTCTCTAAACACCATCTCATAAGAAAATTAGACTCAAACTTTTTCATAATCATAAGACCATTTAGATTGTACTTCCAGTAAAATTGATCACACATGACGTTCAAGTTAAGCACTATCATGCTTTGCTTGAATA